>CM064489.1:36892745-36960245 GCA_032716605.1 Paralithodes platypus | reverse complement strand
GTTTAGCCATATGTGTGTGAGAGAGTTACATAGATACACAGGCTACACAGAGTTTGTAGTCACTACTAGGCAGTCCGGCCTTAAATTTTTAACAGTAGATGCTAGCTAGGGTTTAATACATGGACATTAACTAAAGCAGAAGGCTCTCTCTCCATCCACCAACCCGTTTGACTTTGTGCTCGGCAAGATTGCAAGAAAGCTAGTTAGAAAAAGGACCCAAGCAGAGTGGAGGAAAAGTTTATTGGGAAATTTATAGTAAAGAAGGAAATAGGACACAACAGTACAGATGCTTAAGTTATCTACCTATATATATATATATATATATATATATATATATATATATACAGTATATTATGTTCGTGGGTGAGGTGAAATGACACAAACAATAGGATAACTTTAAATTCAAGACTAATGTCAACTTACAACTCAAAATATCCAGGTTCAAGGAAACTACTAGAATAAAAATTCTTAGTTTAATTAGCATTAAGTATTAGAATGTAACAAATAAAATTAGTCTCTTCAGGACGAGACATAAGAATATATAATGCACCAAGATTATCAGAAAATATACAAGTGAAAAAATAAATAACTATATACCTTTACTGAAGCAATACAAGGTAAAAATAGCTATATCACAAAAATTAATATTTTCTCAAGATCACTGGAAATGGTTATTATCCGTTTAATAACTTAAGGGAATCCACATAATATTAATAAAAGCAATACAAGTAATTAATACAACTATTTAAATGTGAAATAAACACTAAAGTTTCACTTGAGAATATTCTTGGAAACTAATCACAAATTAATTAAACGCTTTACACTTATAACACTAATGATAAAGCAATCAAAAGGCAATAAAGAAATTATATTAATTCACAGTAAACTTAATGACAATTAATTATTAACGGATCACAAGATTATGAGTGATTTAGCAATTAGCCTACAAATGAAATAGCACTGAAATATATATAATATAATAGGCTAACAATAATAATACTAAATACACAATTATATTCAACACAGGTAATGATGGCAAGTTACTATATCTTGCTGGAGGCCAGAGAAATAATGGTATCACTTCACAAGGTATATATCGCTATGTACAGGCAAGAGAGAGAGATGTGTGTGCGAAGCTAAGGTCAGTCAGTCTGGAGTCGAAACTGCAAGGACTCAGGGGGTATATATATATCACCAGTGAATCTGGAACATAGGCAACACCAGCTGAGACCCTCTAGAAGATCGTGGGGTCTCTTCCATAGGAGTATGGAGAGGCTGAGGCTGGTGGAGGAGCTTTGAAGATGGCTGGGTGATGCTGATATTGGGGACTTGGGCATTTCCACCGGGGTCCCACACAGAATTTCGTGTGCCCTCCTTTTGCCTGAGCCCCCGGAACACCATCAGCGGACCTCACCTGCAACAGAGTACCTCTTCCTTCACCTCAGTGGCAGTCCATCGCCTGTCGAGCAGAACACCGCCTCCAGAAAACACCAGAGCAAAAAAAAAAAAAAAAAAAAACACCAGCCAAGCAAAACACCGCTAACTGTCACCACCACACACCATAACCTGGGACACGGCAGAACAACAACAAGTACCTGGGACACGGCAGAACACCTGGGGGATCCTCACACACATCATGGACCCCCCTGAACACCGCCAGAATCCCCGAATACCACCATCATCGTCTATCAACATCAACAAGTTCCTGACAAAACATTGCCAGGAACACATGAACTAAAATGATTTGACAAAAAACAAACAAATTAATAAATAAACAAAACAAAAATAATAATAAAATTGGCCCTACCCTGAATAAAGGAAGGTGGTATGCCCACTAACTTTTAATCTACTACTTTATTTCAAAATTTCCTACTTTATCTTCCTGACCAAAACCTCTACTTTCCCCCCCTTCCCCCGCTAGGGGATTACAAAAAAAAAAAAAAAAAAAAAACATCTCCACCATGGCTCGCACACACATCACGGGCTACAACTACCGCAACCCCAACACTATGATAAAGACCAATATAGCGGGATTTGTCAAGTGGTATAATGTAAAACAGGGTTATGGTTTCATCACAAGACTGGATAATAAGACAGATATATTTGTTCATCACAAATCAATATCTAAATTCAACTCCAATTATTATCCATCCCTAGGAGAAGGTGAACAAGTGGAATTCAACATCAAACCCGGGCAGAAAGGACCAGAAGCTCACCAAATCACTGGCCCTGGAGGTGCAACAGTAAAAGGCTCACATCTTGCTCGCCGAAAACACCAAGTTAGCAAGTCACCAAGACACAACGAGGAACCTGACACCATGGCCAGTATATATGCCTGTATTCAAGCTGCCACAGTCATTGCTGGCCCCAACAAACATCATCTATGTCAGATAATCCCTCAAATACTCCAACATAACGGACTACCAACCATCTACATCCCTCCTGAAGTCTTGGTTTTTCAAAAACAACAGAAGAAACCACGAAGGAAAGCAGAACAACACCCCAACATCACCATAGAAGATGACTCCTCCATCAACCTAGAAGACCTTGAGGAGGAGGACAATGCTGAAGAAGATGATGAAGACTACGAAGAAGATCCAGAAGAGGAAGAAGAAATTCCTGAATATCAAGACAACACTCCTTCTCCTCCCCCTCCAGTTCTAACCCCTCAAGTTGAAAAACCGGTGAAGGAGAAACTACTTACCCCTCAAGTTGAAAAAAGGATGAAGGAGAAGCTTACAAAAGACCATCTGGAAGATTATAATTTTTTGGACGATCTTGAAAAACTTACTCCTGCTGAAATGAAAAAAAAAAGTACCCAAAACACAACACAGAGGAGGCAACTACACCTTCAGGAATGCGACTTCTCACCAAGTCACTCACCTTTCACGAAGAAAGACTTGATGCTTATGAAGAGTTATTCAATACCCAATAACTTAGACAAATTAAACTCTTCTCCAGCACTGAACATCAAAATATCTTTACTTTTTACTACTATTTTTTATTTTTTATTTTTTTTTATTATTATTATTATTTATTTATTAGATTTAATTATTATTATTTTTGTTTTCCTTTCTAATAATACAGTTGCCCTACCATGAATAAAGCAAGGTGGTATGCCCACTAACTTTTAATCTACTACTTTATTTTAAAATGTCCTACTTTATCTTCCTGACCAAAACCTCTACTTCCCCCCCCCCCTTCCCCCGCTAGGGGAACTAAAAAAAAAAAAAAAAAAAATCTACTACTCTCCTGAATGAACTGACGTAATACTGGGGGAGAGACGGGCTTAACCCTGACAGGTCTAGAACTCTCGAGAAGCAAGCAAATAAGGGGGAAACTAAAATATTATACTAATCTGGCTTATATAATCGATTTTAATTCTGGATTACATAACAATATATATATATATATATATGTATTCAATTGGTATAGCCAGGGAGTGTATTTTCTTTGAGACAGACGAGGTTAAATGAAATAGTAGTATCACAATTAATCAGTTTTTTATTTAACTTTTCAATATTTCGGACAGTCTTCCTCTGTTCTTCAGAGATGAGTTGTAGTAACTGTCCTATGTTAGGCCTGGACATTTCAGAATGTTCTAATTCCATTCTCAGCAGATAAGTGATGCTAGAGGAGGTATACCTGGTTGTTATATAGGTGAGTGGGAGGAGTCAGCCATCGGGGGGTCTCGTATCGGAATTACAACGACTAAATTTCGGAAGAACTCGCTTCATACATACACTCTTACAATGGTTTAACGTCGTTTTCCATTACATACATTGTAACGGCTCAGACGAGCTTGCCTTACCGCAGTTAAAATATAGTACAATATAGTCCCGTCACAACACCACCCCATCATGTCATCACTTTGGCTGATGTTGGCATAGTGCTAACCGAACCGTAGCAAGATTAAGCTAAGTCCAACTGCAGCACCTGCACCTGCAGTATCTGCAAGCCACACCAGCCTCAACAGTGCTACAACAAGACAGTACAATACCAGACTCTACTGTACATTAGGCAACTTGGACTTTAGAACAACAAGATCCTGCCACAACACTGCCCCACCATGTAGCACTGTGACCAACTCAGGCTTGGCACCAAACAGCGCCCAGGTAAGACTAGTGAAATCCCCTGTGGCACCTATCTGTGCCCCACCAGCCTCGGCAGTGCCATACCAAGACAGTGCCAATAACAAGGTTAAAATGCCACAGGAACGCTGTGGTACGAAAATCCTGAGAGCGAAACCTCCAACCCTAACGAGCCACAGGAACGAAAATCCTGAGAGCGAAACTACCATCCCCAACGAGATCCCAGGCCCCTTTTTCCTTTTCCGATTTGGTCTCTCTCTCTCTCTCTCTCAATTCATTCCACATATTATACGTCTCTCAATCACAGTCTCCTAATATACAAACCACAATACTTTACTCACTGATATTCTTGATGTACCACCTAAGTATGTATTTAATTAGGTAACCACCATACAGACTATAATACTTTCATTGTGTAGGTTCGAGGCGATCTAAGACACCTTAACTTCCATTTCACACCAAATCAGATCGTGATTACGTCAGCCCTGTATTTAGTTATATAACAATCATAGCCCCCCAATTCTAACAATTCTATGTCTCTAACCTCCCGTGGTTTTATCTACTAACTATATATTCCCAACCTTTAACCACGACACTATACACCCGAAAGAAAGGTCCACAGAACGAAAGGACCAGCTGACCGAGCCAACCAATTCAGACAGGCCCAAGCCCGCAGGGCTAAGCAGCTCCAAACCACACCTACCGACCTCTTCTAAAAACTGACCGTTTTGCACACCTCACATACACTACCCCTCGTGTCCTACACCTCTACCTACACGATGACGAATAAATCCACCTTTAAGTTAATACACCCATGCTCTGTCCCTAAGTTTAAGATATTAATATCAACATACCCTAGCATACCTTGTCTTGCCAGACTAAGTTCTGAAGACCAATCGCCCCCATAAATCTATGTATTCAATCCTTAGGTTAAGTATTAATATCAACATACCCTAAAATACCTTGTCTTGCCAGACTAAGTTTCTGAAGACAATCGCCCCATAAATCTATTTATTCAATCCTTAGGTTAAGTATTAATATCAACATACCCTAAAATACCTTGTCTTGCCAGACTCAGTTTCTGAAGACCAATCGCCCCCATAAATCTATGTATTCAATCCTTAGGTTAAGTATTAATATCAACATACCCTAAAATACCTTGTCTTGCCAGACTAAGTTTCTGAAGACAATCGCCCCATAAATCTATGTATTCAATCCTTAGGTTAATTATCTTTATCCGCCATTGTGTTCATCTTTTCCATTTACTTTTCCACAATTGTTATACGTCTTCCACTCACCTCCTTCGTATCCACAGTCCACACTACTCCAATTTGCTTCGTGTCTTACACCTCTTACCCGCCCGACTCTACCTACATGATGATGAACAGGAATATACATTCATATTAAAAACACCCATGCCCTGTCCCTAGGTTGAGCAAATGCCAACCAAATCTGACAGCCATATATCTATGTATGTTCTTCCATCCAAGAAATAGATGTTAAAACCCCATGTCCAAATTAATAAGAGATTCAGATACCAACGGGTACCCCAGTGATATAGAACCATTGCCCCCGTAAGACCTAGACAGCCATGACTACAGATGTTAGCCACCATGCTGTAACTCCAATTCTTACCCCAACCAGAGATTCTATAGATAACCTTTGTTACCAGTATCTATCATAGTACCTCGAAACAATAACGAAGTACCCCTACGAACTGCCGCTTTTCTTTGGTCTATATTTCATAGAAAACGTAGTTTCCAGGGACACCTAGACGTACAAGAAATCGTGTCAAATAATAGGTCCATAACCCCTCGTATTGACGAGTAATAATACACCATGTTTTTCCCTACTTTATCCACAGTCAAGCACACACCTACAGTTAACCTCCTTCTCTTCCACCGCCCCACAGTCCACATGATTCTATCTTTTCCAGACTCATATACCACCCCGTATTTGCATCCCCCGGTAGCATTTGGCTAACGTACTTTCACTGTCCTTTCAAACTCCAATATCAACTGTAGCCTAATGCCACGCCCATGCCCAGAGACCTTAGGGTCAAATTTCCACGTAGCCCCCCTGAACTCCCCCCCTCTCATTAACACCCCGCGCTCCTCGACTCTTGTCCGACCTAGCCTCTCCCTCATACCTCTGGAAGATCCTTGATTTTTCCGTTGCTAACGCTCTCCAACCTTTTATATAATTATATACTCCTATCCAGCCCACCTTCCTTTAGTAGGCCGGAACAACATTAGAACTTTACTAACCCCTTGCATGCCATCTATTCTCTTACAACCCTTTGACAACCCTGCACCCAATGGTCGTCGGTGCGAGGCTAGCCGCCTCGCCAGTAACTAACTTCTATTGCCATACTTCCAGATAAATGTGGCAGAGTTAGCAACCCAGTCTCCACCACATCCAGCAAACCATACAATTAACAACCAATTAAAACCAGCTAGCCAAGGCACCTTCGGTTTTGGTATTAAGGACACCCACATCTGTCTCATAAACAGAGGGTTATTACAAACACTGGTGATATGGCAAGCCCCTAGCCACAGTCGCCGGACGACCATCCCAGAGAGAGGGCGCCCAGCTACCCCTTTTTACCCACCCGAGGAGGGAGATCCCCACCCCTGCGGAGGTATACCTGACCCCTGTTTTGACTTCTGGGTCATTGCCAGGTAGCACAGGAATTCTTCCTATCAATGAACTAACCATGCATGACTAACACCTTTACTAACCTCTATTAACTCACAATAAACCATTTACCTTTCTTGCATACTCTGATCACTAAATTAGCACCTCAGCTATACCATAGAATGAAGATTGAACAATCTAAGAGAGACGCTCCTATCACAGCTGTCCCCATCCTCCTCGCAAAGTAGATCCAGTCTCTCTCCCCCTAAATACTTCCAGTATAGCCAAAATAGTACCTCTTACTAAGGCTCAGTTATATCATATTATGAAGGCTTTCTATAGCCATGTGCCACAATAGTAATCACCACCTTACCTAGTCCCCGTATCTATTGAGAACTCAAATAAGTCCATAAGACTCGAGATCCCTATGGCCTACAGGGCCCAAAACCGAGCCTATAAACCCAGCTCCAGCCCCCAGTAAAATCAGTTGAAAGATAGACACCAACCCAGGTTGGTCACCAGAGTTAGCCTTGAGCTCTACCCTTGTTGGTTGCTGAGAAGTGAGTTCCAGAGCTGGCAGACTCCGTGGCAGATGTGGATAGAAGGACCTGTCCACGTATTTGAGAACTTGCTACATATGGACACCCTGGACGGCCGCGGAACCAGTCGTTAGCCCCCAACATCATGGACGCAAGATAACCCAGCCCAGACCAATCAGATACTACCCAAGATTCACTCTATCAGTACTACATTGTTACAGTGCTATTTAGAGATTCACTTATTAATATTTCTACGAAGTGGCTATATCTTTGCCCAGTGTAATTCATATATAACCATTCCAGTTGGGAAGTGCTAAGCGTATCAGTGTTTATTAATTAACAGGCGACATTAACCCTCGTAATTACCTTTATCCAGATATTATTACATAGGAGTAAAACCCTAGTGATATCTAACGTTCGCCCACTGATTTGTGTTCTACGCATTTCTGCCATAAGAATATAAAACTTAGATCAGTACCCCCCTGAGGTTGCTAGAATTCCCGTGCTCTAAAATACGTGTGTCTAATCTAGTCTGTGAACTATTACTTGTGCACCAGAGCTACCAGTAATAAATCTAACAGTGAATATGAATCTATAAGTAACATTGATGGTCTCCAGTGTATAAACCTGTTAAATAAGCCAGTGATCATCAGAAGATTAATACCTGAACGTTGGAAGTGGGAGACTAGGCTCCATCCAGATCCACTTATGCTAGTGTTGTTAATTTCTATCATATTGTCTTGCACGAGTATTCAGCAGTGGTATATTAATAAACGTGATCGTGTGTCTTGTTACCGTGTGTTTCTTTTGTGTTCTCTATTCCTCATACCTTGTATTGTGCATGCAGCCTTATATACCCAGTCAGTTAGAACTCACATTACCCAAGTTAAACCTGTAGAAAAACAGGGCATAACATTGGCGGCAGCGGTGGTTCTTGATTCGGATAAAAGGTTGCATTACACTGCAAGTTTGGAACAGTAGAAGCATGGGAACATCGCAAAAATGGCAGCCCGCTATGATACTCACACACATTCCCGAGTATGATGTAAACACGTATGATATCGCCACTCACTTAGACATAATAAAGCCACTGTACGATGTGGCATTTCAAAATGACCGCGACAAAATCGCCGTTGCATTATTGCACATTATGCAGTTGGGAAAAGCCGTTTCCCAAATTGTTGATAAGCTTACCTGGAGCTATTCTTTTTGCCAAATTGCTGAACAGGTAAAGCAAAAGCTTACCTGGAACCAGTTTCGATCCCTCGTGATCCGGACCTTAGGGCCACTTTTGGGTTCCCTCGTCGCCCCCAAAATAATAAAAGTCAACGAGATCAAGTATGAAGGGGATATCAATGTGACCCTCATACAACTCTACAGATACGTGAGGACCACGTATAGCTCTGAAGATGACGAGCAACAAAATTAACTCTTATTCACCGCATTATTAGACATCCTCCCACCCCACATCACCGCCCATCTCGACCCGTACGGCTCATTCGAAGAACATATGCTCTCCATCAGAGAAGAATGCCTACTCAGTTCGATGAATCCCCTATCCAACCCTTCAGCCCCTATCCAAGAAAGTAAACGTATTCCTCCACTGAACACTATCATTGATAAGTCCCTCCATCCCCCTAAAGAAAACTCTGTGCACCATTCCAAAATGACTTCCGGTGAAAGTCCAACCCCAGTGCACTCTTCCTTGCCTCTATCCTCTCTGACCATCCCTAAATTTTCCCCTGCCCAGCCATCCACCAACGATAATCTTCCACCAATTGTGTTACCCCATAAACCCCATCCTTTTTCGATGCCTGCCAACAAACCACAGCACGCAGAAATGGTCACCCCCACAGTAACCAATTCTTTTTCAATTTCACCCCTAAAAAATGCTGGTCAGAAAATGAGCCCCCCCTCCACTCTCTCACATGCCCCTGTCACCCAAGACCAACCTTCACCCCCGTCAATCCCTCAACAACCTGTCACGCCTCTCACTTCCTCATATTCATCACCTGCCCCCCCCCCCCTCAAAACTGTCAACCTCACACCCCCCACCATCATCTCCCCACATGCCCAACCTCGGTGAACCCCTTCAAACACCCGCATCAACCAAGAATGCTACAGCTCCGCCTACCTCCTATTCCTCCCCTCCCTTGTCACCCTCTCCAACCTTACCCGAACCGCTCTTGAATCCACCTCCAGTAACACCCCCGCTCACCAACCTACCTCTGCCCCATAATCCAGCACCAGAACGAAAATCTCCATCAATGCCTCCTTCATCCATCCTACCAAATTCCATTATTGTCCGAGACAAATCTCTTCCGCAACAATCTCTCCAAACTCACCCCATCCCCACATTTTACCTGTCAATCACCCAGACCCCCATCTGTCCAGGATAAATCCCCCTATGTTTTCAGGACAGACTCTGATGTATGTAACCATAATTCTATCAAATGTTTATGTACACATGTTTCCAGAGAAAATGCCGACCTATGTACCCAACAATGTTTTCCCCATGCCCCCAGAAATGTTCAGCTATTCCACAACCAACAAAATCCCCCTTGTGACAGTTTTCCGTCAGTAGCTCCCTTCCACCCCCACACAATTCACACCCCTAGAAAACTTCACAACCCCACACTTGACTCGCCCTCTCATGTCAAACAAACTCACCAGTCCCAGATAACCTCTAACCAGACCGTGACTGCCACCAAGAAAATTCCCCAAATTCGTCCTGTTAACAACCCCAAATCAGTACATCAGTCCTTCCCCAATAACCCATGTCCTATGCCTAACTCTTCCCCCACCAATCCTCCCCAGTCCCACCAACAAATTCCGTTCACTAGATCACTCACACCTCACCACTCTGATCCTCCCACACGCGCCGTTAATCCCCCCCTCACGTGTGACCCCCACCAAAGTGATTTCCCCCCCCTCATGCGTACCGAACACCTGCTCACCAGTCGGTCTCCCACCGTCATTAGCCCAGCTAAACTTTCAACCTCCACCAATTCCCACCCTGCCAGCCTAACCACTCACGACCACAACTATCTACACAATTCAACCCCTCCCCAGCACCAACCTCTTCTGCAACAACAACCCCGACTCGACCTGCCCGTTTCACCTTTAAACCCCCCCCTATCACTACCCCCGACCGAAACCATTTAAACCCCCCTCCAAAACTGGCCCCGGGCCAGCTCGCACCCAGACCCACATTTCTAACGACAGACCTAACGGTATATCCACCCCTCCCTTCCAAAGTGAAAGTGAACCCCCAAGGTCAAAGCCACAACCACCACCACCACCCCTAAAAAACCCCCCCTTGATGATGATGAGGATGTATTGTACTGGAAATTTTCCATGAAATGTTTGTTTTCATCGTTTTCAATTCCTAAGCGATTGGGCATGATTCTTAAATTTACATGTTTTCCATATACTGTATATATTATATTTTTTCCCTTAGTCATACTACTTTTCTTGTTAACCTACACTTTTCTAACTATCTTTTAAATTTGTTTTATACATTGTTAAACACTTTAGCTCTTCTTAATTTTCCTGTGTTCTTAATTATCTGTCCTTTCGTCAAGTTCTTTGATCATATTTTCTCTCCTTTTCCAACATCTATGTATTTTCTTCCCTCGTTCCTTTTTCTTTTCTTGAATAGTATCTCTCCTATTAGTTTCCAGTGTCTTAGATATATGGCCTGAGTAATTTTTTTTCCTAATTTCATTATATTATTCACATTCCAGGATAAAATGTTTTAAGTTTTTGTCTCTGCCATTTCCCTCCAACCTAACCCCCTCACCGACCTGACCTGACCCCCCTAAGCAAACCTACGTACTCCAACCTTGAGGTACGAGGTCGTACCTAATATAAAGGCGACGGAAGTAAAATGCCACAGGAACGCTGTGGTACGAAAATCCTGAGAGCGAAACCTCCAACCCTAACGAGCCACAGGAACGAAAATCCTGAGAGCGAAACTACCATCCCCAACGAGATCCCAGGCCCCTTTTTCCTTTTCCGATTTGGTCTCTCTCTCTCTCTTTCTCAATTCATTCCACATATTATACGTCTCTCAATCACAGTCTCCTAATATACAAACCACAATACTTTACTCACTGATATTCTTGATGTACCACCTAAGTATGTATTTAATTAGGTAACCACCATACAGACTATAATACTTTCATTGTGTAGGTTCGAGGCGATCTAAGACACCTTAACTTCCATTTCACACCAAATCAGATCGTGATTACATCAGCCCTGTATTTAGTTATATAACAATCATAGCCCCCTAATTCTAACAATTCTATGTCTCTAACCTCCCGTGGTTTTATCTACTAACTATATATTCCCAACCTTTAACCACGACACTATACACCCTAAAGAAAGGTCCACAGAACGAAAAGACCAGCTGACCGAGCCAACCAATTCAGACAGGCCCAAGCCCGCAGGGCTAAGCAGCTCCAAACCACACCTATCGACCCCTTCTAAAAACTGACCGTTTTCCACACCTCACATACACTACCCCTCGTGTCCTACACCTCTACCTACACGATGACGAATAAATCCACCTTTAAGTTAATACACCCATGCTCTGTCCCTAAGTTTAAGATATTAATATCAACATACCCTAGCATACCTTGTCTTGCCAGACTAAGTTCTGAAGACCAATCGCCCCCATAAATCTATGTATTCAATCCTTAGGTTTAGTATTAATATCAACATACCCTAACATACCTTGTCTTGCCAGACTAAGTTTCTGAAGACCAATCGCCCCCATAAATCTATGTATTCAATCCTTAGGTTAAGTAGGCTATTAATATCAACATACCCTAAAATACCTTGTCTTGCCAGACTCAGTTTCTGAAGACCAATCGCCCCCATAAATCTATGTATTCAATTCTTAGGTTAAGTATTAATATCAACATACCCTAAAATACCTTGTCTTGCCAGACTAAGTTTCTGAAGACAATCGCCCCATAAATCTATGTATTCAATCCTTAGGTTAATTATCTTTATCCGCCATTGTGTTCATCTTTTCCATTTACTTTTCCACAATTGTTATACGTCTTCCACTCACCTCCTTCGTATCCACAGTCCACACTACTCCAATTTGCTTCGTGTCTTACACCTCTTACCTGCCCGACTCTACCTACATGCTGATGAACAGGAATATAAATTCATATTAAAAAACACCCATGCTCTGTCCCTAGGTTGAGCCAATGCCAACCAAATCAGACAGCCATATATCTATGTATGTTCTTCCATCCGAGAAGTAGATGTTAAAACCCCATGTCCAAATTAATAAGAAACTAAGATACCCACGGGTACACCAGTGATATAGAACCATTGCCCCTGTAAGACCTAGACAGCCATGACTACAGATGTTAGCCACCATGCTGTAACTCCAATTCTTACCCCAACCAGAGATTGTATAGATAACCTTTGTTACCAGTATCTATCATAGTACCTCGAAACAATAACGAAGTACCCCTACGAACTGCCGCTTTTCTTTGGTCTATATTTCATAGAAAACGCAGTTCCCAGGGACACCTAGACGTACAAGAAATCGTGTCAAATAATAGGTCCATAACCCCTCGTATTGACGAGTAATAATACACCATGTTTTTCCCTACTTTATCCACAGTCAAGCACACACCTACAGTTAACCTCCTTCTCCCCCACCGCCCCACAGTCCACATGATTCTATCTTTTCCAGACTCATATACCACCCCGTATTTACATCCCCCGGTAGCATTTGGCTAACGTACTTTCACTGTCCTTTCAAACTCCAATATCAACTGTAGCCTAATGCCACCCCCACGCCCAGAGACCTTAGGGTCAAATTTCCACGTAGCCCCCCTGAACTCCCCCCCTCTCATTAACACCCCGCGCTCCTCGACTCTTGTCCGACCTAGCCTCTCCCTCATACCTCTGGAAGATCCTTGATTTTTCCGTTGCTAATGCTCTCCAACCTTTTATATATATACTCCTATCCAGCCCACCTTCCCTTAGTAGGCCGGAACAACATTAGAACTTTACTAACCCCTTGCATGCCATCTATTCTCTTACAACCCCTTCACAACCCTGCACCCAATGGTCGTCGTTGCGAGGCTAGCCGCCTCGCCAGTAACTAACTTCTATTGCCATACTTCCAGATAAATGTGGCAGAGTTAGCAACCCAGTCTCCACCACATCCAGCAAACCATACAATTAACAACCAACCGATTAAAACCAGCTAGCCAAGGCACCTTCGGTTTTGGTATTAAGGACACCCACATCTGTCTCATAAACAGAGGGTTATTACAAACACTGGTGATATGGCAAGCCCCTAGCCACAGCCGCCGGATGACCATCCCAGAGAGAGGGCGCCCAGCTACCCCTTTTTACCCACCCGAGGAGGGAGATCCCCACCCCTGCGGAGGTATACCTGACCCCTGTTTTGACTTCTGGGTCATTGCCAGGTAGCACAGGAATTCTTCCTATCAATGAACTAACCATGCATGACTAACACCTTTACTAACCTCTATTAACTCACAATAAACCATTTACCTTTCTTGCATACTCTGATCACTAAATTAGCACCTCAGCTATACCATAGAATGAAGATTGAACAATCTAAGAGAGACGCTCCTATCACAGCTGTCCCCATCCTCCTCGCAAAGTATATCCAGTCTCTCTCCCCTAAATACTTCCAGTATAGCCAAAATAGTACCTCTTACTAAGGCTCAGTTATATCATATTATGAAGGCTTCCTATAGCCATGTGCCACAACAGTAATCACCACCTTACCTAGTCCCCGTATCTATTGAGAACTCAAATAAGTCCATAAGACTCGAGATCCCTATGGCCTACAGGGCCCAAAACCGAGCCTATAAACCCAGCTCCAGCCCCCAGTAAAATCAGTTGAAAGATAGACACCAACCCAGGTTGGTCACCAGAGTTAGCCTTGAGCTCTATCCTTGTTGGTTGCTGAGAAGTGAGTTCCAGAGCTGGCAGACTCCGTGGCAGATGTGGATAGAAGGACCTGTCCACGTATTTGAGAACTTGCTACATATGGACACCCTGGACGGCCGCGGAACCAGTCGTTAGCCCCCAACATCATGGACGCAAGATAACCAGGCCCAGACCAATCAGATACTACCCAAGATTCACTCTATCAGTACTACATTGTTACAGTACTATTTAGAGATTCACTTATTAATATTTCTACGAAGTGGCTATATCTTTGCCCAGTGTAATTCATATATAACCATTCCAGTTGGGAAGTGCTAAGCGTATCAGTGTTTATTAATTAACAGGCGACATTAACCCTCATAATTACCTTTATCCAGACATTATTACATAGGAGTAAAACCCTAGTGATATCTAACGTTTGCCCACTGATTTGTGTTCTACGTATTTCTGCCATAAGAATATAAAACTTAGATCAGTACCCCCCTGAGGTTACTAGAATTCCTGTGCTCTAAAATACGCGTGTCTAATCTAGTCTGTGAACTATTACTTGTGCACCAGAGCTACCAGTAATAAATCTAACAGTGAATATGAATCTATAAGTAACATTGATGGTCTCCAGTATATAAACCTGTTAAATAAGCCAGTGATCAGAAGATTAATACCTGAACGTTGGAAGTGGGAGACTAGGCTCCATCCAGATCCACGTATGCTAGTGTTGTTCATTTCTATCATATTGTCTTGCACAAGTATTCAGCAGTGGTATATTAATAAACGTGATCGTGTGTCTTGTTACCGTGTGTTTCTTTTGTGTTCTCTATTCCTCATACCTTGTATTGTGCATGCAGCCTTATATACCCAGTCAGTTAGAACTCACATTACCCAAGTTAAACCTGTAGAAAAACAGGGCATAACAAAGGTGTTATTGTATAGTAATGACTGTTGGTCCACAAGTCTACTGCCATTCCCCTTGTGCGACTGCCTTGTACGACAAGCAGTAGTGTAATACAAATCTTGACATAACACTGGTGGCTAGCGGTGGTTCTGAATTCGAAGGAAAGAAATGGAGTATATGCACATGATTACAACAACGATTTTGCACTTGGCAAAAATGGCAGGTAAAACTCATATTCCATCCTCAAATAAGGTACAGAGTTTTAGGAAATCTGCAGATACAGTAAACCCTCGCCATCTCGGACCTCTAGAAGTCGGAAACCCGTACTAGCCGGACTACCTACGGCCTCTCGGACATGCACTTCCGTATTTCGGACATTTCCGTCATCGTTCCGACAGTCTCTGACGTTGTCGGACTTTATATAAGTATTCGGAAAATGTCCGTCATAACCGTCCTCTGATATCTCGAATATTTCCGAAATGTGTCGTAACGGTGTCCGACAAAGGATGACGTGTCGGATGACGACCTCACGTCACCGGACAATAAGGGTGAATATCCGAGAAACAGAAGGGAGGTCCGACGCCATCTTACATCCGGGGACCGAGCGTGGGAGGCTGGGAGCGTCATTCCGCACAAAGCTCTGTTGTGTTACACATCGACATGTGCCATTTATTTTGTTCATCATGCCTCCCAAGGATAAGCCTAAGCATAAGGTGACTTCTATATCACTAGAAACGAAGCTATAGATGATGAAGGATCTGGACAGTGGGATGAAAGCCAAGCAACTTCAGGAGAAGTATAGCTTAGGCAGTTCGACAATCTACGACTTCATCCGAGACAAGGAAAAAGTCCGGCAGCATGGCACAGCTGTGCTTCATGGTCCTTCTACCGCCAAGATCTTTCGCAAGGCCAAGCTAGCCTATCAAGACATCGACGACGCAGTGCTGAAGTGGTACAGACAGCATCATAGTGAGGGCGTACCAGTGAGAGGCATCGAGATACAACATGCAGCAGAACGCTTCGGACAGCATCTTCATCACCCAAACTTCAAGGCTAGCGAGGGGTGGTTGTGGAGGTTCCGAACCGCCATGGCCTCACAAACAGGACTATTTGTGGTGAAATTTTAAGCGCCGATACTTCGGCCATAGAACCCTTCACTGAACGCTTCCACGCCCTTATAACCGAGGAACACCTTCAACATTGGCAACTCTATAACAGTGACGAGACTGGCTTGTATTGGCGTTCTCTACCCTCCAACACACAGGCCCACCGAGAAATCACGTCCACACCTGGCCACAAAACTGTGAAGGACCGCATTTCAGTGCTTTGTTGTGCTAATGCCGATGCAAGCCACCGTGTGACCCCTACAATCATCGGAAAATCTCAGAAGCTGAGAGTAATTAAGGACCTCATCATTAACAAGCAACTCCCAGTCGACTATTATGGATCAAAGAAAGCTTGGTTTAACCAGGTAATCACTGAGGATTTCTTTCACAAGAGATTTGTACCCGACGTTCGCTCGTTCCAGAATCGAGTGTATGGTGTACCCTACGACGAAGCGGTTGCCATCTTGTTGCTCGACAACGCACCTGTCCACCCTTGTACCACGAAACTGGAGAGTGCCAACGGCAAAATTAAGACCATGTTCCTGCCTCCTAATACCACAAGTGTTATTCAGCCTATGGACCAAGGAATAATTGAAGCTTGCAAAAGGCGTTACAAGAGGAAGTTCCTGGAGCAATGCCTTGTCATCATAGAAGATGGGATGGACGAAGAGGGTTATGTGGATATACGCGGGAAGAAATCTCTACAAAAACTGAAGCAGTATACCCTGAAAGACTGCATCTACAATTGGGCAGAGGCGTGGCGAGAAGTTTCTTTCAACACACTGAGGAATGGGTGGACCAAGGTCTTAAATATCCCGAAGGTGCAAGATCCGGGTTTTGAAGGGTTTGGGGCAGCTGACTTCAGGAACCTCTTGAACCAGGGTAACCAGGGTGACCTCCCCAAAGAAGAAGTTGACGACTGGCTGCAAGAGAACAGAGACCTACCTGGACACGAGCATAAGACTGACGAACAAATTGCAGCCGAGGTGTTAGGGGTACCCGAGGAAGAGACCCAGGATGAGTCGGACGAAGAGACACAGGGGGCCAAGATATCAGTCTCGCATGCCCTAGACTCCTTTGACACCATTCTTCAGTATCTGACTCAAGTAGATGACCCAAAGTTGCAGTCCCTATATCAATCACTGCGTAATGGTCGATATTTCATATACAGAGGGCACACCTTAATCGGAAAAAACAACAGAAAATCAGCTCCTTCTTTGTACCCTCTGCTCCTCCCAGAGTTCGTACTTCGTCTGCTACCAGTGGGGTGTCGCTTGCTAGCACCACCTCCCTCCACAGCGTAGCTTCAGTTGCCAGCACCTCCTCTCTCCCAAGTGTTTCCTCAGTTGCTAGCACCTCGTGGAGCACTGTAGACACTGTGCCACTCTCACACTTGGACATGGATTTGGATGAATTAATGAGTAGCACGCCTGTGCCCATGGATATACCTGAACCTGACATTGTTTGTGAGGTGGAGAAGGACAGTGTGGGTAAGGGTTCCATGACAGGCAAGGGATATGGTCCTAAGAGTGGGGGTGTGAAGAACAGTGAGGTGGAGAAGAACAGTGCAATGGACATTGAGGTGGAGAAGAACAGTGAGGTGAAGAAAGACAGTGAGAAGGGGAGTGAGGTGGTCAAGGACAGTGAGGTGGAGAAGGACAGTGAGGTGGAGAAGAACAGTGCGATGGAGAAGAACAGTGAGGTGGAGAAGGACAGTGAGGTGGAGAAGAACAGTGGGGTGGAGAAGGACAGTGAGGTGGAGAAGGACAGTGAGGTATAGAAGGACAGTGAGGTGGAGAAGGGCAGGGGGGTGGAGAAGGACAGTGAGGATGAGAAGGACAGTGGGGTTGGGAAGGACAGTGGGGTGGAGAAGGACAGTGAGGTGGAGAAGGACAGTGAGATGGAGGTGGGGGGTGAAAAGGGGATGCTGCAGTAATTAATGCAGTGTTGGGGAGGGGGGAGGGGGGACATCAAGACTACAGACAAGAGCTATGAAGGGGTAAGTGTAATATAGCCTACTGTACAATACATACCTGTATTGTAAAACTAAAATACATGTACTGTGTTTTCTATTACAGATTATAGGGTTCGAATAGGGTTGTCTTCGTTTTCTAGGTTGATGCGGACTTCTCTCTTGAGGTCGGATTTTTTCCGTAGTCTCCGAGTTCATTGTTGCCTCGGACGTACATTGGTTAGGTCGGATTTTATCCTCTGTTAGGTCGGACACAAGCCGGACTCCGGACATCTCGGATTTTCGGTCATCTCGGACTGGGTCTCCCCCCAATTAGTCCGAGATAGCGAGGGTATACTGTACTTGAAAATGGTTAAGTCCGTACTAGACTTAGTCTTTACAGCTGACAAAGAAAAGATTTCGCAGTTACTTTGGTCGAGGGTAAAGTTAGTAATTATCTCACGTAGGATCAATTCGAAAGGATTGTGATCGATGCCATACAACTATCCCTCGCAGCAGTCGTTGCAAACACCAACCTCAACAGTGTAAAGTTTGAGGGAAACCTGGACGAGAACCTGACCCTAGTAAGGAAATATACTATGACCACTCACCCCCAAGAGGAATAAAACAAAAGGAATTACCACATATTCTCAACACTGCTAAGAATTCTTCCTGGCACAATTCGGGAACACTTTGGCTTGTATGACCCAGTAGGCTTTGACTGGGATATTATACGAAACCGAAGGTTGTTGGCAGCCCAGACCTCTACACAGCAACACATCAGCGCCATACAGCATGTGCCTACCCAGCCGCAATGCCAGTTTAAATCGGACAACTGGAAAATGAAGAGACAAGATGACAACTGGAGGAATAAAGAAGATCATTGGCTGGCCGTATATGAAGATCACTACCTCAGCTAAGACATATAAGGGGATGGACAACAACTTGGCGTTGATCAACCCCTTTGAGTTTATGGCATGTAATTCCCGGTGTTGCATTCAAGACATCTGTGACCAAGTGAAAGCTCAGAGGTTGGAAAACAGCCAGAAACACCCTCATCCTGGAATGAATGAGCCTGCCCCAAATAGGTCCCATAGGGTGCGTTTCCCGACAAACCAGAAGAAGATCTCTAAAGCAGACCTGAAGAGGACCCCCAAGAAGAGGAGACAGTCATGTATGTGGATGATGAGAATATTCTTGAATCCCCGCAGGATATTTAGAAAGGCCTCCGTCATCACCTGTTGTGGCGGGGGCGAGTTGCAAATCCTCCCGTTCCCCTGTCTACTCGAAGATCAAAATCAACGGCCTCAAGGTACGGCTCCAAGTCAACAACAGAGCCGCCCATTCCTATATCTACACCAGATTTTACAGGAAACACAGGAGTAAGTTGGGGAATTGGGGGTTTCCTCCACAGACCTGATAGGAACAGTTGATGAGCTCTTACCTTTGCAGGGAGAAACCCTCCTAGTACAGGTAATGGCCCCTGAGCCAACAGTCCACACCCACACTTTCATGTTCAACTAGAAATGTCAAGTCTAGCAGACATGCCCATAACCTTTATACCAACAATTCCAGAGCATATGTCTCCTCAACAGCAATATGATCTGGGACAACTATTACTCAAGTAACAGGATCTCTTTGTCACCAATATCACCGAAGTAGGATGCACTACCGTCCTCACACACCCAATCCACACCACAGGACCCCCTTGCACCAATCTACTGTAGATGGCTACCACCGACCCTCCAAGAAGATCTCACAGCACACAAGCCCTTCTTGCCCTCAACACCACCAACACAGGGATTGCAAGACAAGAGACACTACCCCAGCCACCCTGACCAAACTATCAATCACTTTCGGAGAAATCCCTTTTTTTGTCAGAGAAGTATAGGCTCGATGCTGCCAAACAAGTTTGAGACCAGAAGCAGTAGGCTCAATGCTACCTAAACAAATAACGCTGGGTCCAAGATCAGAAGCGGTAGGCTCGAAGCTGCCCAAATACACTCTATCTATCTATCACTCTATCTATTTATCTATCTATCTACAGGTATATATACAGTATATATAATGATATATATATATATATACAGTACTGCATATATACTGTATGTAATATATATATATATATATATATATATATATATATATATATAGAGAGAGAGAGAGAGAGAGAGAGATCAGGGAGGGGGCGAGCAGAGCAGTAAATCCCAAAGAAGGGGAGGCAGGAGGGGGCAGCTCTCCCCAGTAAATATATAAACAACAAATAGAAGGGTGGAGGGGATAGAGGGAGGGGGGAGGGTAGGAGAAGAGGGAGGAAGGGGAGGGAGAGAGAGAGAGAGATTTACATAGATTTATATAGATACACTGGCCAGACAGATAATATGATGAAGGCTCTCTCCTCACCCTCCGCTACCTCTGGCATTTTTCCGTACACGAAAACAGTTAGACGTGAATAACCTTGCAGGGCTTGGAAATCGCCTAAAGAAATTTATAGAATAATTTGAAATGGAAAGGAAATGTTACGCATACCTTCACCTTTTTTCTGCACTCTTCAACTGAAAACAGTGTTCATTTCTGCCAGGTTCTCTTGTCAGTTATAATTTCTGAGAGAGAGAGAGAGAGAGAGAGAGAGAGAGAGAGAGAGAGAGAGAGAGAGAGAGAGAGAGAGAGAGAGAGAGAGAGAGAGATAGTGTGTGTGTATGGAAGAGGGTTTGGCTGTATAGTGTATGTATGACTACTGTGTTCTTTGCTCTACGCCAAAGTGGAATTAACTGGTTGCTTGTGAAAAGGGAGTATTTTCCATTCAATTTAAGTTTGTGGTATATTCCAACCTTCTCGTAGTAGTTGTACCCCCCCCCCCCTTCTCTCTCTCTCTCTACCCTGTTCCAAATAATTAGGCAAAGACTCTTAAACATTAACCTCTATTACTCACAAACGACTAGAGTAATCGAGCTAATATATCTACCATTTGGGAAGGGTCGGTCACCGAATAGGTGTGGAATTTTACAGCCCAATTGCTCCAGCCCTTTTTGAGTTACAGAGGTTTGGGTTCATGATTTCTGGTCTACCTTTTTGGAACAGGGTATAGCCACATGCCCCGATATATTTTTGGAAGAGGGTATAGCCACATGCCCCGATATATTTTTGGAACAGGGTATAGCCACATGCCCCGATATATTTTTAGAACAGGGTATAGCCACATGCCCCGATATATTTTTGGAACAGGGTATAGCCACATGCCCCGATATATTTTTGGAAGAGGGTATAGCCACATGCCCCGATATATTTTTGGAACAGGGTATAGCCACATGCCCCGATATATTTTTGGAACAGGGTATAGCCACATGCCCCGATATATTTTTGGAACATGGTATAGCCACATGCCCCGATATATTTTTGGAAGAGGGTAGAGCCACATGCCCCGATATATTTTTGGAACAGGGTATAGCCACATGCCCCGATATATTTTTGGAACAGGGTATAGCCACATGCCCCGATATATTTTTGGAAGAGGGTATAGCCACATGCCCCGATATATTTTTGGAACAGGGTATAGCCACATGCCCCGATATATTTTTGGAACAGGGTATAGCCACATGCCCCGATATATTTTTGGAACAGGGTATAGCCACATGCCCCGATATATTTTTGGAAGAGGGTATAGCCACATGCCCCGATATATTTTTGGAACAGGGTATAGCCACATGCCCCGATATATTTTTGGAACAGGGTATAGCCACATGCCCCGATATATTTTTGGAACATGGTATAGCCACATGCCCCGATATATTTTGGAAGAGGGTATAGCCACATGCCCCGATATATTTTTGGAACAGGGTATAGCCACATGCCCCGATATATTTTTGGAACAGGGTATAGCCACATGCCCCGATATATTTTTGGAAGAGGGTATAGCCACATGCCCCGATATATTTTTGGAAGAGGGTATAGCCACATGCCCCGATATATTTTTGGAACGGTATAGCCACATGCCCTGATATATTGTTGGAGCAGGGTTTAGCCACATGCCCCGATATATTTTTGGAACAGGGTATAGCCACATGCCCCGATATATTTTTGGAAGAGGGTTTAGCCACATGCCCCGATATATTTTTGGAACAGGGTATAGCCACATGCCCCGATATATTTTTGGAAGAGGGTATAGCCACATGCCCCGATATATTTTTGGAACAGGGTATAGCCACATGCCCCGATATATTTTTGAAAGAGGGTATAGCCACATGCCCGATATATTTTTGGAACAGGGTATAGCCACATGCCCCGATATATTTTTGGAAGAGGGTATAGCCACATGCCCCGATATATTTTTGGAACAGGGTATAGCCACATGCCCCGATATATTTTTGGAACAGGGTATAGCCACATGCCCCGATATATTTTTGGAACAGGGTATAGCCACATGCCCCGATATATTTTTGGAACAGGGTATAGCCACTTGCCCCGATATATTTTTGGAACAGGGTATAGCCAGATGCCCCGATATATTTTTGGAACAGGGTATAGCCACATGCCCCGATATATTTTTGGAACAGGGTATAGCCACATGCCCCGATATATTTTTGGAACAGGGTATAGCCACATGCCCCGATATATTTTTGGAACAGGGTATAGCCACATGCCCCGATATATTTTTGGAACAGGGTATAGCCACATGCCCCAATATTTTTTTGGAAGAGGGTATAGCCACATGCCCCGATATATTTTGTCCGATTCGTATGATAGATGGCTAGATACGGGCCTTTGCCGACAATCTCATTTTTGTTTAACCCCTTCTGTACCGGCGACGACTTTCCCAATATATTCTGTCAACTATTAGACGATTTTATTAAGCTTAGGAAGGACGTTACCCATTACAAGGCTACAGACTATCTCAATCATTCCTTTTAGCTACCATACATCTTTCCTCAGCTTCATAAAATCGTCTAAATGTGGCTAGAATATAACTAATAGGACGTCGCCGGTACAGGAGGGCTTAATTTTCCAGGACTCATCAATATCAATCAAAATCCTTATTGTATCCTACCTCTTGATCATAGATGGCGTCGTTGAGCAAATATAAGCTTTTGAATGAGCTCAACAAGCATCTGTGTCTCATTTGAAGCCCCTTATCACATGCCTCGAACACAGTATGCTCATGAGTGAAGGCGCCTATTTTTGCGATGTATTTTGATCTTTTGGACATAACCAACTCTTACATTACCGGTGATGTCATTTTGTTTCTCTTTCAGCTGCGTTTAGACGGTCTTATGAAGCTTAGGAAGGATTATATGGCAGCTAAAAGGATTAATTAAGATAGTCTGTAATATTTTAACGGGTAGACATCCTTCATAAACTGAATAACTGTCTTATAGTTGCCAGAATATAATGTACAGGATGCTACCGGTACTGTATGGGTTAAATCATTATGCAACCTTAACCCCTTTTGTACCGGCGACGTCCTTTTCATCTTATTCTGGTAAATGTTAGACGATTTTATTCAGCTTAGGAAGGACCTCTAGCAATTACAATGTTTCAAACTATCTCAACCAACCCTTTCAACTACCACAGATTCTTCTTAAGTTGCATAATACGTTCTAAATATATCTATAATTAAATATAACACACAATGCTGGTACTCAAAGGGTTAAGGGCCACTCCACACACCCCTTCCAACTAATCATGGTCATTCATAATCATACTTATAGAGTGAGGATATCTTCTTCCAAGTTACTGTGAACGTAGTATAGTATCAAGGTGTTGGCTTTGTTTACATCACTGGTCCCCCTCCACCCCTTCCCCCCACCCCTCATCCAGTCATCATTCGTGCCCCCTTGTAAACAGTGGCATTCTGATCTCTGTCTGTCTGTCTGTCTGTCTCTCTCTCTCTCTCTCTATCCCTCTCTCTCTCTTTCTATCTCTATCCTCTCTCTCTCTCTCTCTTAGGGTGAAGATTGCGTATGCACCTTCGCCCTTTAGAGATGATGTAATTATGATACTTGTCTAACATTTGTACTTCTCTCAATAAAACAATCAAATATCTCTCTCTCTCTCTCTCCTCTGTGCTATCCTTTCCTTCCACTATTTATATTAAATCCTGACCACCTTGCTTGGATCGTAAGGTTTTTGTGGTCAGTGTATCTATTTATATCTATTTAATCCCTTTCACTCTTTCAGTTCAACAGACTCCTACATAGATACCACTCATCCCTCAAGCCTCTCTCTCTCTCTCCCCTCCCACACAATCCCTGGCTTCACTCACAGTTCATTATTTACTTCATCATTTACTGTCTCATTTCTCTCTCTTACTGTCTGTCGGGTTGTATCTATCTCGTTTGTCTTTTCTCACTTTAGTGGCACACACACACTCTCTCTCTCTCCCTCTCTCATACATTATCTATTCTTTCATTCCCTTAAGGGGGTAGTGCTTGGTTTTTGGTCTATATATTTATTTATTAATATATTTTTTAGTTTCCTCGTTAGACCTCTATCAAGCTTAGACAAAAAAAACCTAGACCCCCTTTCAAGATAAATTTGTAAAAAATTTCGGTAGAAAAATGTGCTGGCCGAAAGCCGGTTCCTTTTAAAATTAGAGGCTATCACTCGCCAGGAAAAAATCGACAGCTAAAGGGCACGAAAAGTCTATATATTGACAACAAAAAATTAGGCGAAATGTCTCAAAATCGCCAAACTAACGGAACAAAAGTCTTAAAACCTCAACACTAATATGCTAAACATGAGGGAGAAGGGTGTCCAAAAAAGCGAGTACAACCCCCTTAATGCCCTTCCACCTTAATCTTGCACGTTAATTTGAAACTTTCCCTCTTGTCCATCATGTATCTCCATCTACGACCATGTAGGGGAGATTATGTGTGTGTTACTCAGTCACTTGTTCGTCAAGGGGAATCCACGCAATGCGAGCTAAGCTCATTATTATCGCGCCTCCTTAACTGGGAATGTATTGCGTGAAATGCATGTTAAGTGTTTTATGTATTGTTGGAATGGCTGTGGATGTGTGTGTAGTCTGTATTTTAGCCAATTGGCGACATCGGAAACGAAGGCTTAGGGTGGATCTGTATGGTACCATTCTCACTATAGACGGTACCGTCTCGCCCGAAGGCTTAGGTAGCCATCAGCTTAGGTGAACCATATGATACCCATCTCGCCTTGTACCATTTTTGCCAACCCCAGATGGGACGTCACAACGTCGTCCACTTATTCCAGGTACCTATTTACAGGTAGGTGAACTGAGGCTAACAAATTTTTTTTTTTTTTTTTTTTTTTTTTCTATATTCCAACTTACTTCCTCTCGGGCATAGGCTGAGAGCCTTAACATTCACCGCTTTACAATGAACAGTGAAGCCCGTGAGGTCTTGTTCCAGTCTAGGGAGTGAGACATGTGAAGCACGTAGAGTACAACGAGCACCTGCCATCTTGCCTTCACATGAGGCACGGTGCTCACTCATGGCCCGAAACGACCCCATCTCTGAAGCCATCTCGTTCCCGTGCTTCACCGTCTCACCCCATACACTCGGACTCTCACACTTACACACACACAACGCCACCTGTTGAGCAGATAACTCACCAGGCATTGCACCCCTATAGCATATTTTGAATATGGGAATATTCATACAGTGCTATTTAATCAGGGAACAATGAGGGTATTTTATTGACGTTTCGGTGGGCTTTGTGGTAATGCACTGATACTAGGTACAGCACAAATTCCATCCCAATAATATCTTCCACATGAAAGGAGACAAGCCCAATTTGTCTCCGCCCGGCCGGGGATTGAACCCCCGACCCCTCGTGTGTGAGACGAGAGCTCTACCTACTAGGCTACGGGCTGTATGTGTGTGTGTGTGTGTGTGTGTTATAATAATGATACTAATTATGGTAATAATAATATTAAACTTAAACTAATCGGCTTATTTCAAGCCAACAGCCAATGGCTCATTGGCTGAAAATACACAATTCCCTTTAAGCAATGTTATCTTAAGTGGTCAATGGTTTTGACCTTGGCTACCATGAGAGGGGAGAGATACCCGGGTGGGTTGGCCGTATGCAAGGGACTAAAGGGCCTGTCACACTGGCGTCCCGATCCTTCCAGACTTTAAAAATTAAAATGACACTTTGTTTTTCAATTCTGGTGCATAGTATTACAAGGTCAGGGCAAGGTCAACACAGTCCTGGAGAGGACGTTTCAAGAAACGGGTGGCCCTAGTTCACCGCCGTCACTAAGCAGCTGTATGGGGTGGGGGGGTCATGCCAGAGGCATGCAAACGCGGGAAAGGGTGGGGTCGCCCGAGGGACATCTCTGGATCAGATGGGGACGTGGAAGAGATGTGTGTGTCAGGGGTAGGTTGGGGAAATGATGGGTCAAGCACGTTTTAAGTATATTGCACGGACATTGCACAGTCATCCCGTAGTCATTCGTGGCTGCCCAAGGCTGCCCGGCGGCAGGGGCAAGGTCGAGGCAATGTCGGTTTCATGGGCGCCAAACACCATGGTTATTGCAAGGTCTCTCACATTTGGTTCTGACCCAATAATCCGTAAAGTTGGCCAAGGATGATTAATGACAAAGTTGTATGTGTGAACGAGGATTTAGTGATCCCTAGAATTCGGCCCACCCCGAGACCTAATATCCACAGCCAGGAAAGATTTTTTAAAGAAACCTAACCTGCCATCAGTGGATTTGAACTCCCACCGCTGGAGCTAGTGCCTTCAAGTACAGAGTACCAAGTGTGTGTGTGTGTGTGAGTTGATATTCAAAGTGAACAGATTAACCCTACCAACACGATGATTGGTCTTTGAGACAGTCAATAGCAGAATAATCATCGGAATTAACCCATCCTGTCCCAGCGCCGATCCTAAACCGTCAGTATAAAAGGTATACACTAGTGCTAGTGACAGATGTAATCCCTCACTAGTACTTGAGCCTTGTCCTCTGCTAATAGCGAGTGGGAGCTGCTAAAATAACTTGAAGGCTTTACTGCTAGGTACTGGTAACACTGCGCGAATGTCGTCCTGCTGCTCTCACCAGTCTCACCTCAGTTACTCCCCGGTTTTTGTGAGGGAAGCATAATGTCATCAACGAAAATGGCTGGTATTGATGTGTACATAAATTGTAAAATGCTCTGCTACAGTAAGGGCTATAGCTTCCTTTGGAAATGAAAAAACATTCTTAATCTCGATTATATTGTGTAATGTTAAATGGAGAAGTGTAGCTAAGTGGTAGAGCCCTTGACTGTGAATACATTGGACAAAGGTTCGAGTCCATTGGACAAAGGTTCGAGTCCACACTGAACAGTCAGAGTTTTAAAAGGATGATCTTCCTGTGTCGTAGTTTTAGTGTTCTTCAGAGGCTGACTATATACTGTACATACAACTATAGCTTCATATCGTCACCAACTTGCAACATTGAAGAAATCTGAGGAAAATCGATATATACTATAACGTTGGTACGACAACATTGCACACAACATGAGAAGTTGTGGCATGTACACAAAATTGTCGCTATCTAGCTCACCAATATGAAACAAATAAGAATTCAAAGGTTCATTTGATTATCCCAGGCAACTGAAAAAAGCTTGTTCAGAGGAAGTAAATTAAATGACCTCATGATACTGAAATTATATATTCCACGAGCCAAAGTATCACCAGATGTCACGACTCTATTAACTAAAGTATCTCCATTACCAGCAGTGTTGAGAATCACCCCCCTATTCACTACCCCCCCCCCCCCCCCTTCCCCCTCCCCCTCACCTCCCGGGGTTCCAGCAGCTCGAGATTTACGAGACGCGCACAAAATTACCTCATAACATTTTTGGCTGATCTCAAGGTGGGCGACGTTTTGGTGAGAGAGTGAAAGATGGGGGTAGGGGGGGGGGGTTACATAGCTTTACAATGATACGTTGGCCATACAGAGGGGGGGGTGGTTTACATAGCTTTACAATGATACGGTGGCCATACAGAGGGGGGGGGGTTACATAGCTTTACAATGATACGTTGGCCATAAGGGGGGGGGGGGGGGGTTACATAGCTTTACAATGATACGTTGGCCATACAGAGGGGGGGGGGGTTACATAGCTTTACACTGATACGTTGGCCATACAGAGGGGGGGGGGGGGTTAAATAGCTTTAAAATGTTACGTTGGCCATATAGAGGGGGGGGGGGGACTACATAGCTTGACACTGATCCGGTGGGCAGACAGAGGGGGGAGGGGGGTACATAGCTTTACAATGATACGTTGGCCATACAGAGGGGGGGGGGTTTACATAGCTTTACAATGATACGTTGGCCATACAGAGGGGGGGGGGGGGGTTACATAGCTTTACAATGATACGTTGGCCATACAGAGGGGGGGGGGGTTACATAGCTTTACAATGATACGTTGGCCATACAGAGGGGGGGGGGGGTTACATAGCTTTACAATGATACGTTGGCCATACAGAGGGGGGGGGGGGGGTACATAGCTTTACAATGACACGTTGGCCATACAGAGGGGGGGGGGGTTACATAGCTTTACAATGATACGTTGGCCATACAGAGGGGGGGGGGGTTACATAGCTTTACAATGATACGTTGGCCATACAGAGGGGGGAGGGGGGTACATAGCTTTACAATGATACGTTGGCCATACAGAGGGGGGGGGGGTTACATAGCTTTACAATGATACGTTGGCCATACAGAGGGGGGGGGGGGTTACATAGATTTACAACAGTGCTTCTTAACCTGGGGTGCTAGCACCCCCATGGGGTGCTGAAATCAGTTATAGGGGGTGCTGGAAATGCTGTACAAATAAACTTCGAGAACACCAGGCAAAGCGCCCAGCATAACAAGAACAGACTCTCGAAGCCTTGAAGGCCAAGAGAGCTAGATATGATCAGAAAGGTACATTGCCTCAACTTGGATTCAAACCACCCCAGAAGCCCATTTTTCAAGCTTCCTACGAGGTGGCATACCAATGCATTAGGCAGAAGGCTTCGCATTCAGCTTGGAAAACATGGTTAAGCCTTGTACCATTCGTATGGTGGACCTAGTTTTGGGAACAGAGGCAGCTAAGAAGATCAAGGAATTCCCTCTGTCCAATGATGTCATCGCAGGGAGAGTTGCAGATATGAGCAGCAACATCTTGGGCCAGGTTTGTCAGGAGATTAAGGACAGTCCCACCTGCATCAGCCTACAGCTGGACGAATCAACTGATGTTTCCAACATGAGTGAACTGATTGTGTATATCCGGTACATCAAGGATGGTGAAATTAAAGATGAGTTTCTCTTTTGCAATGCTTTGCAAACAACAACGAAGGCAGCAGATATATCCAGACTCTTGGACGAATTTTGTGAAAGGTATCAGATCAAGTGGGAGAAAGTTGGGTCTGTCTGCACGGATGGTGCCCCAGCCATGATAGGACGAAAGTCTGGCTTCACTGCTTTAGTAAAAGAAAAAGTACCAGATATCATCATTAACCACTGTGTTCTCCATCGCCATGCTTTGGCAGCAAAGACACTGCCACCTCAACTCAAAGAAGTTATGTCTGTCTGTATTAAAGTCGTGAAATTTATCCGTAGTCGTCCCTTAAACCACAGATTGTTCAAGTTGCTTTGTGAGGAGGTGGGGACGGAGCATCAAGTCCTTCTCTTCCACTCAGAAGTGAGGTGGCTCTCACGTGGCAGAGTCCTGACCCGTATTGCCGAGCTCCATGTTTAAATTGCAATGTTCCTCAGAGAAGATCACAATAACTATGCTGAAAATGTTGAAGACGAAATGTTCCTCCTTTTTCTTTCCTATCTGGTAGACATCTTCAATCACTTGAATGACCTAAATTTGTCTATGCAAGGTTCAAATGTTAATAGGTTTGTTTATGCAGAGAGGGTAGAAGCCTTCAAGAAGAAGATCTCCCTCTGGAAGCGTCTAGTCCAAGGAGGAAATGTGGGAAACTTTCCAATCTTGGACGAGAAGCTGGGGGATAATAAGGTTAGTCCCATGCCTGGAGAAAATATCACTACTCACCTCTCGCACCTTGAGACCACCATGGCACAGTACTTTCCCAAGGATCATACATATCCAGAATGGATTCATCAGCCCTTCTTGGCAGACATGAGTGATAATAACAATTTGAAGGAGGAGCTCATCGACCTGCAGGTTGACCAGGAATGTCTGACATTATTCCGTGCCCTTCCGCTGTCTGATTTCTGGTGTCAGCAGTTGGTAGCATACCCTGGAATTGCAAGAGCAGCACTGGAGATGATTATTCCCTTTCCAACGTCCTATTTGTGTGAAAAGGCATTTGCCACTATGCTGCAGATCAAAACAAAAGCCCGGAACTGCCTTCAAGATGGAATTATCCATGACATGAGGGTGACTCTCGCCCACACTAAGCCCCAATTTGGGAAATTAGTCACACAAAAGCAACAACAAAAATCAATTTGATGAGAGCATTCTGAATGTCCCATTTTCTATATCTGAAGAAGTTTATCCATACTCTTAAATTTTTGCCTTTTCTCTTTTTGATATCGGATTTGCTTAGTATTTACATCTTTAATGTATCATTATTGGAGAATGAGCAAAACAAATTGTTAAGCAATACTTTATTTACGTTTACTTTATCCTTATATTAGTGTAGCAAATGTGACTCCAGTAACCAGATGTTAGGGGGTGCTGGACTGTGAAACCATAATACAGGAGGTGCTGATGTCGGAAAAGGTTAAGAAGCACTGCTTTACAATGATACGTTTGCCATACAGAGGGGGGGGGGGGGTACATAGCTTTACAATGATACGTTGGCCATACAGAGGGGGGGGGGGTTACATAGCTTTACAATGATACGTTGGCCATACAGAGGGGGGGGGGGGGGGTTACATAGCTTTACAATGATACATAAGAACATAAGAAAATGGGAGTCTGCAGAAAGCCGATTGACCTAAGCAAGGCAGATCCCTGTCCCACACAACCCCAATTACAAAGCCCAATTATAGGCTCAACACTCTAATACCCTGAGGATCATCTTACTAAAACGGTTAGAGATTAACGCAGGATTACAGGGGTCTGCAGAGCGCTGATTGGCCCAACCCTGCTGATCCCCCTTCACACCCAACCCTTCTCGTCCATATGCTTATCCAATTTTATCTTAAAGCTCCCTATCGTTTATAATCCCACTATAGCACTTAGTAGTCCATTCCACCCATCTACAACTCTGTTGCCAAACCAATATATGCCTATATCTTTTCTGAAACGAAATTTATCTAATTTGAAACCATTGGTACGAGTTCTTTCGCTATCACTGAGCTTTAGTACATTTGTCATGTCCCCTTTGTTAATCCCACTAACCCACTTGAACACCTCTATCATTATCCCCTCTAACTCTGCGTCTCTCTAACGAATGTAAGCCTAATTTCTTCAACCTTTCTTTATACGGAAGATTTCTAATATTATGGATAATTTTTGTCATTCTACGTTGTACTCTCTCCAATGAATCTATGTCCATTCTGTAATAAGGACACCAAAATTGAACAGCATAATCCATATGGGGTCTCACTAATGACAAGTAAAGTTTTAAGATAACATCAGCAGTTCTGTTACTCACACTCCTAGAGATGAACCCGAGAATCCTGTTTGCCTTGTTTCGAACGCTTATACACTGTTGTCTAGGCTTCAAATCATTGCTAACAAACACACCTAGATCTTTCTCACAATTCGAGTTTTCTAATTCCATATTAGCTAGTTTATATTTAACATTTGTATGCATATTCCCTATCTTTAATACCTTGCATTTGTCAATGTTAAACTTCATCTGCCAATTTACTGACCATTCGTGTAAGGTATCTAGATCCCTTTGGAGGCACTCTATATCTCCATCTGAATCAATTGTTCTCCCCATTTTGGTATCGTCTGCAAATTTACTTATCCTACTAGTTATACCTAAATCAAGGTCATTTATGTATACAACAAACAACAGAGGACCTAATACAGATCCCTGGGGGACACCACTTTTGACTGCTCCCCATTCTGACTTCGTACCATTTATGCTGACTCTCTGCTTCCTACCAATTAGCCATGACCTAATCCATCCCAACAACGCCCCACCTATTCCATGCGCCTCAACCTTTCTCATCAATCTCTCATGGGGGACTCTGTCGAAAGCTTTACTGAAATATAAATATATTATATCATATGACTTGTCATTATCTACTGCTTCATATACCTCTGAGAAAAAACTAAGAAAATTAGTAAGGCAAGAACGTCCCTGAGTGAATCCATGCTGAGAAGAATTTATTAAATTAAATGTATCTAAGTGGTTTCTAATTTTACTAGCAATAATTGACTCTAGTAGCTTTCCTATGATTGATGTAAGACTAATGGGACGGTAATTGGATGCTATTGATTTGTCACCTTTTTTGAAGATCGGAACTACGTTTGCAAGCTTCCAAGCTTCTGGAACTATACCTGTCTCCAATGACTTGTTAAATAAAAATGTTAATGGGTAACTTAACTCATCCCTACATTCTTTTAACCCCTTCAGACATTTATGACGCAGAGGTTGCCAGATTAGCAATAAGAAATAGAGTTCTCTCACTCTTATAATTACCTCTCCAAAATTAGTTTTCTGCCCACATCTAACTCAAAGACAACTGCAGAGGTTGAAGTAACTAAAATAAAGGTTTGTAAAAAACCCTGATGGTAATAAAGGCTTTAAAGTATCCCTAATAGGCTCAAAATTGCGTCATATGTCGGAGAGGGTTAATACTCTAGCATATACCTCATCAGGACCAGGCGATTTATGAGGTTTCAGTCTGTCAACTTCCTTAAGCACATCATTTTTACTTATAGTAACCGTACTTAACCTATTTTCTATACTATCGCTATATACCTTACGGACTTCTGGAAACTGTGCCAAATTTTAATTAGTGAAAACGGAAAGAAATTGACTATTTAATGTACTGCACATTTCTAAATCATTTTCTGTCATTTCTCCTATCGAAGTTTTAAGGGGACCAATTACATCTCTAACCTTGGATTTATATAGTTGGTAAAAAGCTTTAGGATTATTTTTTGAGTCATTGGCAACCTTAATTTCATAATTTCTTTTTTCTTTCCTAATATCCTTTTTTACCTGTCTTGATAGATTCTGATAGTAAGCAAGTAGGTGAATTTCGCCTTTCCTAATTTTTCTATATATTCCTCTCTTTTGTCCTAGATCTAATAGTCTATTATTCATCCATTTGGGTTGGTTCTGTGTTGATCTAAATTTTCTTTTGGGGATGTATTTATTTTGTGCATTGAATACTGACTCGATAAAATTATCGTACGTATCTACCAAGGTTGACGTCTCTTCCTGACTTAAGATGACAGGTGCCTGAGAAGGGGTACACTCATTTGGACACCTGGATCGACTTAATTTTTTGACAATAGGGTCAGCTAATAGGGCTCTTCTTAACCCACCATAATTGGCTTTTCTGAAGTCAGGTATTAATGTTGTATTCTCTCTGGTATTACCTTTCCATTGTATATTAAAATACACAGAATTGTGGTCACTATTTCCTAGGTGGTCCCATATCTCTACATTATTTACCATATGTTCATTGTTACTGAAAACTAAATCGAGAATATTATTACCTCTAGTCGGCGTATCTATGAATTGAAATAAAACCTATCTTGTACTACCTCTATAAACTCCTCAGAATCAGAGTCTCCTATTTGATGCTGCCAATCTATATTCGGAAAATTAAAATCCCCCATAATGCACACATTGCTAAACCTTGATGCCATTTTAATTTCCTCCCATAATGATGTTCCGTCATTTCTACTCATATTTGGCGGTCTATACATAACTCCAATAACTATGGTCTCACTATCTTCGTTAACCTCTACCCAAACACTTTCATTATCGTTATTTAGTTTAATACCTGATTTAATACAGCTTTTTAATGTACTCCTGACAAACACTGCTATACCGCCACCCCTCTTACTTGTTCGGTCATATTTAAACAAACTATATCCTGGTATATCAAATTCTGCTAAAAAATGCCTGGTTTCTGTATTAATCCACGTTTCAGTTAGCGCTATTATGTCTATATTTTCTTTGCTAACAAGGGCTCTAAGTTCGTTCATTTTGTTACATAGACTCCTACAGTTTGTGTAATATACTCTCAATTTACTTCTTTTCTTTTTACCTAATTTACCTTTATTTCTAACGACATTTCCATTTTCCGTTGCACCATCACTACTATCATTTGCAATATAGTCATCATTTTTAGCATGAGACTGAATATCCTTATCGCTTTCGCCTGACGCTAAAATTGTTCCATTTAACCTCTCAATATTTCTGTTCAAAACCCCACAACCACCCTATCTAAAGAACTAGCTAATGTAGAAACCCCATCCCTTGCGTACATCCCATCTCTCCCATAGAAACTATACCAGTTATCAATGAATGGTATTGCTTTTTCTTTGCAATATTTCTCCAAACGGCAATTGACACCAATTGCCCTGGATGTCCATTCCTTGGGAACTCCTCTTCTGGGTAGGATACAATGTACTACAGGGATCCCTCCCTTCATCCTAACCTTATCTAACACATCCCGATACTGCTGCAGCAGTTCCTCACTTCTACCCTTACCAACATCGTTACTCCCAGCACTGAGACAGATAATGGGGTTATCTCCACTATCTTCCAAGATGTGGTCCATCTTCTCTAAAACCCTCCCAACTCCATGGCCAGGCAGACACACAACCTTCCTAAGTTTAGTGCGGGTAGCCCTAACTAAATGTCTTACCATGGAGTCGCCCACAATCGACACAGACTTACCTTCTCGGGACACAGACTTACCTTTCCCTCGGGAGGATCCAGCAGCTGCAGTTGGAGAACCCCCGGTGGTGGCAGAACCTCCCTTGGTGGTGGTGGTGGTGGTGGTGGTGGTGGTGGTGGTAGGTAGCACAGCGTCAGCGGTTGGAGCTGAGTCGGTGGCAGGCACTTCAGCTAACCCTCCCTTATCCTGACTATCTTTTCCCTCACATTTGTCTCGCAAAGGAGAGAATGTATTTGTCACCCTCATACCTAATCTTCTATCCTGCTTCTTGAGTGTGACTTTCCCACCCGTATTTTTAACAACCTGCCATGAATACAATTTTTCATCAACTTCCTCCCTTTTCCCCTTACTCGACTTAATTTCCTCTTGGCTAAGCTTGAAAGCTAGATTTCCGTCTTTAATCAAATCCACTTCCCTCTGAAGTTTAACATTAACCTCCCTTAGAGCCAAGACCTCTTCCTTCACCACAACCATCTCTTCCCTTACCTGGAGAATAAGATGATGCAGTTCAGTAAAGGACTCGCACTCCATACCTGACATGATCCCAAAAAGCTTAGCGAGGAGCAAACAACTAAGTACAGAAAACAAAAATAAATAAGTCAACTATCAGCTAAAAACTGAGCTAAAACACTTTTATATATACACGAGTGCACTGCCTCCAAACACAGGTAGGTGCGTATGGTCACTGGGTCACGAGCAGGTGGTCCGGGCAGGAACTCAAATTAACACAACCTCCTCCTGTCACTGACTGAACTCAACTGATACGTTGGCCATACAGAGGGGGGGGGGGGGTTACATAGCTTTACAATGATGCGTTGGCCATACAGAGAGGGGGGGGGGGGGTACATAGCTTAACAATGATACGTTGGCCATCCAGAGGAGGGGGGGGAGGTTACATAGCTTTACAATGATACGTTGGCCATACAGAGGGGGGGGGGTTACATAGCTTTACAATGATGCGTTGACCATACAGAGAGGGGGGGGGGGGTTACATAGCTTTACAATGATACGTTGGCCATACAGAGGGGGGGGGGGGGAGGTTACATAGCTTTACAATGATACGTTGGCCATACAGAAGGGGGGGGGGGGGGTTACATAGCTTTACAATGATACGTTGGCCATACAGAGGAGGGGGGGGGGGTTACATAGCTTTACAATGATACGTTGGCCATACAGAGGAGGGGGGGGGGGGGGTACATAGCTTTACACTGGTACGTTGGGCATACAGGGGGGGGGGGGGGTTACATAGCTTTACAATGATACGTTGGCCATACAGAGGGGGGGGGGTTACATAGCTTTACACTGATACGTTGGCCATACAGAGGGGGGGGGGGGGTTACATAGCTTTACAATGATACGTTGGCCATACAGAGGGGGGGGGTTACATAGCTTTACAATGATACGTTGGCCATACAGAGGGGGGGGGTTACATAGCTTTACACTGATACATTGGCCATACAGAGGAGGGGGGGGTTACATAGCTTTACAATGATACGTTGGCCATACAGAGGGGGGGGGGTTACATAGCTTTACACTGATACTTGGCCATACAGAGGAGGGGGGGTTACATAGCTTTACACTGATACGTTGGCCATACAGAGGGGGGGGGGGGGTTACATAGCTTTACAATGATACGTTGGCCATACAGAGGGGGGGGGGGTTACATAGCTTTACAATGATACGTTGGCCATACAGAGGGGGGGGGGGGGTTACATAGCTTTACAATGATACGTTGGCCATACAGAGGGGGGGGGGGGGGTTACATAGCTTTACAATGATACGTTGGCCATACAGAGGGGGGGGGGGGGGGGTTACATAGCTTTACAATGATACGTTGGCCCATACAGAGGGGGGGGGGGTCTAAATAGCTTTACATGATACGTTGGCCATACAGAGGGGGGGGGGTGGTTACATAGCTTTACAATGATACGTTGCCATACAGAGGGGGGGGGGGGGGTTACATAGCTTTACACTGATACGGTTGGCCAATACAGAGGGGGGGGGGGTTACATAGCTTTACAATGATACGTGGCATACAGAGGGGGGGGCGGGTACATAGCTTTACAATGATACGTTGGCCATACAGAGGGGGGGGGGGTTACATAGCTTTACACTGATACGTTGGCCATACAGAGGGGGGGGGGGGGTACATAACTTTAAACTGATACGTTGGCCATACAGAGGGGGGGGGGGGGGGGGGGGGGGTACATAGCTTTACAATGATACGTTGGCCATACAGAGGAGGGGGGGGGGGGGGTTACATAGCTTTTCACTGATACGTGGGCCTACAGAGGGGGGGGGGTTACATAGCTTACACTGATACGTTGGCCATACAAGAGGGGGGGGGGGTTTACATAGCTTTACACTGATACGTTGGCCATACAGAGGGGGGGGGGGGGTTACATAGCTTTACACTGATACGTTGGCCATACAGATAGTAAAACGATCCCGGCGAGATGATCAGGACTTAAGTCTTAAGGGGAGATGGGTCGTTTTTCGGGACCCCCTTTTCCCTCGAGTTTTGCCCCATTAGTTTTAATATTTTAAGACGTTCGGCCCATTAGTTTGGCGATTTATAACTTTTCGTCCCATTTATATATCAATTTCAAGACCTTTCGTGTCATTTTGGTGTCGATTCTTTCCTGGCGAGCGATAGCGATCCTGTAATTTGAAGAGAAACCCACAAATTTATCTTGAAGTGGGTCTAGGGAGTGTTTTTGTAAGCTTGATGAAGGTCTAGCGAGGAAAAAACAAAAAACAAAATTAATATATAAACAAATAGACCACAAAAATAGCCACTGACCCCTTAACTCAAACCCCAGAGTAAGGGAAAGTGGAAGAAAGGGACAATAAAGCAGAAGGCTCTCTCCTAACCCTCCACTCCCTTCGGCATATTGTCATGCAATAATAACAGTTGGAAGTGAATACAATGACAGGCCTTAGCTATCATAAACATAATTTTTTGAAGGTTAGAAATGCTTAATGTCAAATCTCACAAGCTTTACCTTTCCGTCATGGTTGGATGTTGTTTATATTGAGACTAAGCATCTTGTTTTCGACCTTATTGTCAGACCCATTTGGTATAATTGAGAGAGAGAGAGAGAGAAAGAGAGAGAGAGAGAGAGAGAGAGAGAGAGAGAGAGAGAGAGAGAGAGAGAGAGAGAGAGCTAGAGCGAGAGCGAGAGGAAAGGGTGGAAATGAGTAGGGGAGAAAGGAAGTAGGTAAACAACGATGGAAATAGGTCATTAAGGAAGGGGATGGGTTAATAGGAACGGACATGGGTGGAGTAGGGTGGAGATGGGTAGGGGAGAAGGGAAAGGCTTAAGAGGAGATAGTTCACTTTTTGGTAGATTTTTTAATTTATTTATTATTTTCTATAGTTTCCTCCCTAGGCCTCCATCAAACTTTAAAAATCATCCATCAGATCCCCCTTCTAGATTATTTTGTACATTTTTAGGTAGAAAAATTTCCCGGCCGAAGGCCGATTGCTCTTAATATTACAGGCTAGCTGTCGCTCGCCAGGAAAAAATCGACACCTAAATGGTACGAAAGGTCTTAACATTTACAACGAAATGGGGCAAAAGGTATTAAAATCGCCAAACTAATGGGCCGAACGTCATACAATCTGAAAACTATTGGGGCTAAACATGAGGAAGAAGGGTGACCAGTAAAACTATTGGGGCTAAACATGAGGAAGAAGGGTGACCAGAAAAACAGCCCATGTCCCCTTAAGGGGGGTGACCTGCTTTTTGTTATTTCTGTTCTTTTCTCTCTTTCTCTGGCTTGTATCCATTCGGCCCCATTTAGCCAACTATTTTAAGACGTTTATCCCCATCTGGTGTCGATTTCTTCCTGGCGAGCGATAGCGAGCCATTATATGAAGAAATCCGGCTTCGCCGGAGACATTTTTCTATCGAAAAATGTACAAATTTTTAGCCTGCTGTCAAACAAAAATAAAAAATATGCTGGCTCGCTACCGCTCACCAGTAAAAAAATGACACCTGGATGGGGATAAACGTCTTAAAACAGTAGGCTGAATGGGGCCAAATGGATACAAGCCAGAGAAAGATAGAAAAGGACAGAACAAAAACAGGTCACCCCCCTTAAGGGGAGATGTATATAGCCCGTTCATTCTAGGTTGGGAAGAAATCGTACCCTCTAACCTCTGTAACTCAAAAAGGGCTAGAGCAAATGAACTGTCAATGTCCACACCTATTCCCTAGCCAAGTCTTCCTATGTGGTAGAAATATTAGCTCGATTGCTCTAGTCCATTTTGAGTTATGAGAGGTTATAGGTTAGGATTTCTGCCCAACCCAGAATGAACAGACTATAGTATTATATGGGAATGGTTAGCGAAGAGTGGAGGTGATGAAGGGAAGATAATTATACGTAAGGGGAGATAGGCCGTATTTATGGTCCCCTTTCTTCCTCATGCTTATCCCCATTAGTTTGGAGATTTTAAGACGTTTGCCCCATTAGTTTGTCGATTTTAAGACCTTTCGCCCCATTCCTTTGTAAATATTAAGACCCTTCGTGCCCTTTAGGTGTCGATTTTTCCCTGGCGAGCGATAGCGAGCCTGTAATTGTTGAGGAATAGGCCTTCGGGCTTGACATTTTTCTACCAATAAATGTACAAATTCATCTCGAAGGGGGATCTAATGGATGTTTTTTAAAAGTTTGATGGAGGTTTAGGGAGGAAGCTAAAAAATCAATTAATATATACATAAATTGACCACCCAAAATAGCCACTGTCCCCGTATAGGATAATGAAGGAACGATATGGTAGGGAAAGATAGATATACATAGTGAAGGAAGGATAGGAGTGAGAGAAGTCAGTCAGTAGCCAGCCCTTATTCCCACAAGGGGTAGGGAGGATCAGCAAGATACACAAGAAAGGATAAAGAGGTGACAGGAGAAGAACACATATACCATTCGCCCCACAGGCAGCAAGCACACAAGCATTCAGAAGCACCAATCACTCATCAACCCCCGAAATCAATGGCTTCACCTCAGATGTTATACTTCCGGACAAGGTCTCTCCACATCAACATCTGGGATAAAGACTTTCTAGGTTTGTCACTTAACCCCTTTCTTACCGGTGACGTCTTTTATATTGGATTTAAGCTACATTTAGACGATTTTATGAAGCTTAGGAAGGATATATGGTAGCTAAAAATTTGTAAAAATTAGATTGTTTGTAGCCTATTATTAATAGGTAGACGTCTTGCCTAAGCTGAATAAAATAGTCTAATAGTTACCAGAATATAATGGAAAAGACGTCGCCGGTACAGAAGGGGTTAAAAGAGTCCAGAGACCTTCATGTACTCTCTCTAACAAACTGCCTCCATTCATTCCTGGCATTTGTTAATTATTTTGCTTCAACCATTCCCTTTTCACACTTTCAATACACATTCTTTCTGAGTGCGAGAAGATGGATATACTGTATAGTGAAGTGTAGGGTGAAATATATGGGTAAATAACAGTGGATATACTGTATACAGATGGATATACTGTATAGTGAAGTGTAGGGTGAAATATATGGGTAAATAACAGTGGATATACTGTATACAGATGGATATACTGTATAGTGAAGTGTAGGGTGAAATATATGGGTAAATAACAGATATACTGTATACAGATGGATATACTGTATAGTGAAGTGTAGGGTGAAATATATGGGTAAATAACAGTGGATATACTGTATACAGATGGATATACTGTATAGTGAAGTGTAGGGTGAAATATATGGGTAAATAACAGTGGATATACTGTATACAGATGGATATACTGTATAGTGAAGTGTAGGGTGAAATATATGGGTAAATAACAGTGGATATACTGTATACAGATGGATATACTGTATAGTGAAGTGTAGGGTAAAATATATGGGTAAATAACAGTGGATATACTGTATACAGATGGATATACTGTATAGTGAAGTGTAGGGTGAAATATATGGGTAAATAACAGTGGATATACTGTATACAGATGGATATACTGTATAGTGAAGTGTAGGGTGAAATATATGGGTAAATAACAGTGGATATACTGTATACAGATGGATATACTGTATAGTGAAGTGTAGGGTGAAATATATTGGGTAAATAACAGTGGATATACTGTATACAGATGGATATACTGTATAGTGAAGTGTAGGGTGAAATATATGGGTAAATAACAGTGGATATACTGTATACAGATGGATATACTGTATAGTGAAGTGTAGGGTGAAATATATGGGTAAATAACAGTGGATATACTGTATACAGATGGATATACTGTATAGTGAAGTGTAGGGTGAAATATATGGGTAAATAACAGTGGATATACTGTATACAGATGGATATACTGTATAGTGAAGTGTAGGGTGAAATATATGGGTAAATAACAGTGGATATACTGTATACAGATGGATATACTGTATAGTGAAGTGTAGGGTGAAATATATGGGTAAATAACAGTGGATATACTGTATACAGATGGATATACTGTATAGTGAAGTGTAGGGTGAAATATATGGGTAAATAACAGTGGATATAGACAATGAAGGAAAAATATAGATAAAGGAAACATGGATATAGATAATTAAAGGGGGTGACCTGCTTTTTTCTCTCCTTTTATCTCGTTCTCTGGGTTGAATCCATTCAACCTATTGTCTTAAGACGTTTATCACGATCCGGGTGTTGATTTCTTCCTGGCGAGCGACAGCGAGCCTTCATTGTATGGAAGAATCCGGCTTCGCTGGAGACTGTCAAATTTGTTTTTAATAAATATGCTGGCTCGCTACTGCTCGCCAGGAAAAAATCGACACCTGGATGGCGATATACGTCTTAAAACAGTAAGTTGAACAGGGCCGAATGGATACAACCCATAGAGAGAGGTTTACATAAATACACTGAGAGAGAGAGAGAGAGAGAGAGAGAGAGAGAGAGAGAGAGAGAGAGAGAGAGAGAGAGAGAGGTGGGCCCCCTTAAGGACAGACATAGCTAAAAGAAGATGGATATACTGTTGATAATTATATTTAGTATAGATATAGATATGACTATATTCCCCCTTCTCTCTTTATCTCATTACTGTTGATAATTATATTTAGTAAAGATATAGATATGACTATATTCCCCCTTCTCTCTTTATCTCATTACTGTTGATAATTATATTTAGTATAGATATAGATATGACTATATTCCCCCTTCTCTCTTTATCTCATTACTGTAGATAATTATATTTAGTAAAGATATAGATATGACTATATTCCCCCTTCTCTCTTTATCTCATTACTGTAGATAATTATATTTAGTAAAGTTATAGATATGACTATATTCCCCCTTCTCTCTTTATCTCATTACTGTAGATAATTATATTTAGTAAAGATATAGATATGACTATATTCCCCCTTCTCTCTTTATCTCATTACTGTAGATAATCTCAAGCACCTTACAACCGCATGGCTTGTCCTACAGTGACTCGCTAGGATCGCCAGGGCAGTGGATGGGGCTACAGTTTATGTATTAGAGTGTGCTTTATTTCATATGAACGCTTGTGTCATGGGCAGTCCAGAAAGGCTCTTTGTTTTCACCCATGTCAAGGCTTTATATATTTAATTGTAAAGTATATGTTTTATCATTAACTAGTAATGATGGGATCTGGGAGAGAGAGAGAGAGTAGAACAGAGTGAGAGGGAGCGCGCAGTGTTTTTGTCCCGCTCGATGACGTCACGGCTGGCTGCCTCGTGGGGGTTGGTTAAGAGAGGTCCTTACCATGCTGTTAGCTCCCTTGCTAGTGGCTAGAGGACTTGTAACCGCTTTTTTCCCACGCACGTCGAGCTAGTGCGAGTATATATACAGTTCCTCGCCACTCTCTCCCTCAGATCTGGTTTCTAGAACGCATCTATCTCATCCCTTGCTACCTGTCCCCCGCTCGCACCTGAGAATCTTTTCCTCTGCCTATCTCTCTCATTTTCCATATCTTTCACCACCTTTTTATTAACATTATATCCCCTCTGGTTAACTCTGCAAAATCAGCTTCATGCTGGCCAGTTGTATTGTGCGTTAAGGTCTTATATAACCCATGTATGTTAGTGTTAAGATAAGTTGATCACGAAGCTTTGGTTGGCATTCATATTGTTTAGTACCGCTTCCTTTAATTATTAGTGTTCTGCTGGATTAGATAATGCTAGACTAGGGGTCGGATATTATAAGGTATTGTTTCCTATGAGTGCTGGCTTTAGGAAAAAGCTGCACGACATACCTGAGAACTGGAGTTGATTGAGTAAATTCTAGTCTGTGTGCCATTGAGAGTAGAGCATGCACGAATGAGGGCCCTTTGGCCTATACCATTCTGCACTGTTCTAAGCTCGTTGTTTGTCTTTGAGGTACGCCAGGAGAACGCTTAATACTTCGGTATTAAGGTTTCTCAAGAGAGCTACCCTTCCCTATAACGTAATATTTGACGCACAGACTTGAGATTTGCACTAGGCTATGCGGCATGCCATGCACACCAGTATCTCGTATCATTGACTCTAGCTAGACTTTATCAATCATAGTAGACATTAAGTATATTAACCTAATTACTCTTTTTATGCATACCCATTTATTATTACACAAGCATTTCGCAGCCTAGTTTGATGTATGGAGACACAAACGACTTAGGCTCTTTTTGTTGATAGGAATACTGCATTGTCGTGGCGATTATTATTGTTGTAGTGTTTAGGATATTCTTGGCTCCGACGGCATTATATATTCTGCCTTTTTGTGTGCATAGCCTGCCCGAGCATTGTTCCGCTGCCTGCCTTTTTGGGTTCCATTTCCGATACGAGCATCTTTATAGCATCTAACATTTAAAGAAGATTCCTTGTTAGTGTTGAAGGACTTTAGTGCACTTTCTTTCATGCAGGAGTGCCTGACATTTATTGATTAAAGTAACGTAAGCTGTAACTTCTCTTACCACCTTACTTTGCATACCATAACCAAGCACCTTCGGTTATAGGTAGTAATAGGCTGCTTTCACATAACATTAAGCCTAGACTAGACGCACATTTATTGAGAGTTTGATAGCCTATTATTGCATATAGAACTCTGTAGAGTATTTGTGTTCTTTGTTCACTGGGAATATACATCAGAGGTTGGATCTAGCGCTTTCCGTTGTAGCATTTATGCCATTACTAGTCCAATGAATAAGAGCCCTGATATATTTAAACCCCAGTCGTAACAACACAACACAATACCAGACATTGGGAAGCATGGTATCATCATCACATTCCCCAAACCCAACAAAGACCCCACGCTACCCTCCTCGCACCGACCCATCACACTCCTTTGCTCCCCCTCCAAAGTCATGGAACGCCTAGTATTACAACTAATTACACCTGACCTACCCCTAGCTCCAACACAACATGGCTTTAGGCCACTGCACTCCACAAACATTCTTCTCACAGACCTTACACAAAGAGCTTTCGACGGCATCAACTCAGCTAGACCACCACACAGATCACTATTAGCCACACTCGACATTAGTAAAGCCTTCGATGCCATCCCCCGCCACAACCTAACAAACAAAATCTACAACACAAACATGCACAACAACACAAAAAGGTGGCTGGCCAACTTCCTAGCAGGCAGATGTGCACACGTATCTTTTGCCGGTCAGTCATCTAAAATCAGAAACTTTCCAAACGGAGTCCAAGGATCCGTCCTATCGCCCGCACTCTTCAATTTGTACATGCACGATATAACTACACCCAATACGCCCCAAATAAACTTAGCCTCCTATGCAGATGACATAACACTCACATGCACACACCATGACCCAAAAAGAGCAACAGATCTCCTTGAACCCTATCTCAACACACTACATGGCTGGTGCACTACAAACAGACTTAATCTAGCCCCAGCCAAATCCACCGCAACCCTGCTCCCAACTTGCACAGGAGAACACGAATACATCCCTCAACTCACCATAAACAACACACCCCTAACACATACACACACCCCCAAAATCCTAGGAGTAACATATGATACTCATATGACATTCAAACAGCACACCACAAACATTTAAACAAAACTGACACCCAGACTTAACGCCCTCAGGTCACTTGCTCACACAAAATTTGGACACAACAAAGAAACTACCACCACAGTATATAAACAATACATAAGATCAGTGATGGAATACGCAAGACCAGCCTGAGCTTCTAACCTAGCTGAAACACATCATAAGACCTTACAGACTATTCAAAACAAAGCCCTGAAGATCATTACAGGCTGCACAGCTACTGCACCCACAGATCACCTACATCAAGAAACCAAAATCCTCAAAGTCAAAGACCATCTGGACATGAGAGGCACTCAATTCCTGGCAGCAGCCTCCACGAACCAAGACCACCCACTAAACTACATGGCAACACACCCACAGACACCAAGAAATATCAAAACAACACCCAGCACACGGTATCACACACAATTATTGTCCTCTCTCCCTCCCTGCCCACCCCGAACCAACTTCCAGAAGCACATCCATACTCATATCTCTCACCGATCCATCCAGTCACTCACAGACAACACGCAGCTGCATGCACGACCTCCCGAAATCCATCCTTCCGAATCCTCCCTTCCTCGCGAGGACAGAGTCCACTGTACCAGGCTGAGATGCGGACACCATCCAGCTCTCCTGAGCTATCAGAAGAGACTGGATGACTCCGTTGTCGACGCCTGCCCGGGATGTAACACAGCACCCCATACCATTAAACACATCATAGAAGACTGCATTTCACACAACCACTTACGCCAACAACACAATCTACACTCAATGAGAGCTCTGTGGGAAAGCCCGATTGTGGCCATGGCCTTCCTCAGGGACTCGGGGCTGTTCGGCCAGGCAGCTTAGAGAACAACAACAACAACAACAACTGTAGATAATTATATTTAGTAAAGATATAGATATGACTATATTCCCCCTTCTCTCTTTATCTCATTACTGTAGATAATTATATTTAGTAAAGATATAGATATGACTATATTCTCTCTTTATCTCATTACTGTTGATAATTATATTTAGTAAAGATATATATATGACTATATTCCCCCTTCTCTCTTGATCTCATTACTGTATATAATTATATATAGTAAAGATATAGATATGACTATATTCCCCCTTCTCTCTTTATCTCATTACTGTTGATAATTATATTTAGTAAAGATATAGATATGACTATATTCCCCCTTATCTCTTTATCTCATTACTGTAGATAATTATATTTAGTAAAGATATAGATATGACTATATTCCCCCTTCTCTCTTTATCTCATTACTGTTGATAATTATATTTAGTAAAGATATAGATATGACTATATATTCCCCCTTCTCTCTTTATCTCATTACTGTTGATAATTATATTTAGTAAAGATATAGATATGACTATATTCCCCCTTCTCTCTTTATCTCAATACTGTTGATAATTATATTTAGTAAAAATATAGATATGACTATATTCCCCCTTCTCTCTTTATCTCAATACTGTTGATAATTATATTTAGTAAAGATATAGATATGACTATATTCCCCCTTCTCTCTTTATCTCATTACTGTTGATAATTATATTTAGTAAAGATATAGATATGACTATATTCCCCCTTCTCTCTTTATCTCATTACTGTAGATAATTATATTTAGTAAAGATATAGATATGACTATATTCCCCCTTCTCTCTTTATCTCATTACTGTAGATAATTATATTTAGTAAAGATATAGATATGACTATTGTTACGACTGAGGTTTAAATATATCAGGGCTCTTATTCATTGGACTAGTAATGGCATAAATGCTACAACGGAAAGCGCTAGATCCAACCTCTGATGTATATTCCCAGTGAACAAAGAACACAAATACTCTCCAGAGTTCTATATGCGATAATAGGTTATTAAACTCTCAATACATGTGCGTCTACTCTAGGCTTAATGTTATGTGAAAACAGCCTATTACTACCTATAACCGAAGGTGCTTGGTTATGGTATACAAAGTAAGGTGGTAAGAGAAGTTACAGCTTACTTTACTTTAATCAATAAATGTCAGGCACTCCTGCATGAAAGAAAGTGCACTAAAGTCCTTCAACACCAACAAGGAATCTTCTTTAAATGTTAGATGCTATCAAGATGCTCGAATCGGAAATGGAACCCAAAAAGGCAGGCAGCGGAACAATGCTCGTGCAGGCTATGCACACAAAAAGGCAGGAGATATAATGCAGTCGGAGCCAAGAATATCCTAAACGCCACAACAATAATAATAATCGCCCCGACAATGCAGTATTCCTATCAACAAAAAGAGCCTAAGTCGTTTGTGTCTCAATACATCAAACTAGGCTGCGAAATGCTTGTGTAATCATAAACGGGTATGCATAAAAAGAGTAATTGGTTTAATATACTTAATGTCTACTATAACTGATAAAGTCTAGCTAGAGTCAATGATACGAGATACTGGTGCGCATGGTATGCCGCATAGCCTAGTGCAAATCTCAAGTCTGTGCGTCAAATATTACATTATAGGGAAGGGTAGCTCTCTTGAGAAACCTTAATACCGAAGTATTAAGCGTTCTCCTGGCGTACCTCAAAGACAAACAACGAGCTTAGAACAGTGGAGAATGGTATAGGCAAAAAACCCTCATTCGTGCATGCTCTACTCTCAATGGCACACAGACTAGAACTTACCCTATCAACTCCAGTTCTCAGGTATGTCGTGCAGCTTTTAACTAAAGCCAGCATCCATCGGAAATAATAGCTTATAGTATCAGACTCCTAGTCTAGCATTATCTAATCCAGCAGAACACTAATAATTATAGGAAGCGGTACTGAACAATATGAATGCCAATCAATGCTTCGTGATCAACTTATCTTAACAACTAACATACATGGGTTATATCAGACCTTAACACACAATACAACTGGCCAACATTAAGCTGATTATGCAGAGTTAACCAGAGGGGATATAATGTTAATAAAAGGTGGTGAAAGATATGGAAAATGAGAGAGATAGGCAGAGGAAAAGGTTCTCAGGTGCGGAGAGGGGGACAGATATCAAAGGGATAAGAGGGATGCGTTCTAGAAACCAGATCTGAGGGAGAAAGTGGCGAGGGAGCTGTATATATACTAGCACTAGCTCGAGCCGCGTGGGAAAAAAGCGGTAACAAGTCCTCCAGCCAATACTAAAGAAGCCAGCCAAACATGACGTCACAAAGCATGGTAAAAAACTCCCTCAACGAATCCCCATGAGGCCAGCCAGCTATGACGTCATCGAATATAGCAAAACACTACGCGCCTCCCCACACTCTGTTTTACTCTCTCTCTCTCTCTCTCTCTCAAATCCTATCATTACTACTTAATGATAAAACATATACTTTGCAATTAAATATATAAAGCCTTGACATGGGTGAAAACAAAGAGCCTTTCTGGACTGCCCATAACACGAGCTTTCATATGAAATAAAGCACACAATAATACATCAACTGTAGCCACATCCACTGCCCTGGCGATCCTAGCGAGTCACTGTAGGACAAGCCATGCGGTTCTAACGGAGTGGTTAACGTCACCCCCCCCCCAAGAATTTTCTCAGAGGCCCAAAGCTCAAAAAATATCTGATGGTTAGAACCCATGCTATATCTCTACTTCCCATCACCCAGCGGCAGTAAAATATCTGGCACAGTTCTTCAACAAATTTTTTTACAAAATTATAACCCTCCCCAACACAATAGGTTAAATCATATGTAGTTATGCTCCTCAAGAGCGAGCTTCTCTAGCCCAGCATTCTGAGAGGAGTGCAACTCAGAATTACTGCTATAACATACTGACAAAATTCAACTATCAAAGAAAGAGTTTTTATTTGATTTTTATGTTTTTAATTTGTTTATTTCGGCTGCACTATAGGGGCAAGCCTAGTTTTTTCTTCTATACCAAACGCTCAACTCATGCTCTACGACCCAATACGCTGGGCTACAACCGCGAGCCAACAAGCACCAAGCTCAAAATACTATTCAAACTAAAGCAGGAGGCTACCCGTGTGTCAATCTACCCAGGATCATATACCCTTGAAAGACAATCTGCAACCACGTTGTCACAACCGGCAATATGGCGTATGTCCAGGTTATATACCAATAACCTTAGTGACCACCTGGTCAGCCTCATATTCCGATTGTGAAACGGGTCCAAGAACTTGAGAGGGTGATGATCTGGGTAAACTACAACGACCGGACCATAGGCTGGAACATAGACCCCGAAATGCCCCAGCGCAAGCACAACCGCCAGCAGCTCCTCCTCGACAACAGAGCAGCTCCCCTGGACCGAATTGAACTTCTCCGAGCAGAAACTAACAGGATGCTCCAGCCCATCATCGTCCTTTTTCACAAGGACGGCACCAGCCCCCACACCACTAGCATCCGTTGCTAGTTGGAAAGGTAGGCTAAAGTCAGGGGCCCTGAGGATCAGGTGAGTGCACAACAGGTGTTTTACTACTCCAAACGCCTTCTCACACTCAGGCGCCCATTTGAATTTCTTATCCTTCCAGTTATCCTCCACCTGAGCATGACTGTCCTGTTCTCCTTCTCCACCTTGACTGCTAAACGTCATCACAGGCACAGTGGAGAGGCTCAGGGGGGTGCCTCACATACTCCTTCATGAGATTAACGTGACATAACTGATTGCGCTTACGTCTGTCTGGAGCGGCCACCAAGCAATCCAGGTCCGATAGCCTCTCAACCACCCTATAAGGACCAGTGTACTTCGCGGATAAGGGATGACCTACAAGGGGCAGTAGAATCAACACCTCCTGACCCACGCGAAACTCCCTGAGTTTAACCTTGAGGTCGTACCTGTCCTTCATGAGGGCCTGAGAGCTAGTCGAATTACGGCCAGCCAACTCCAGACTGCGCAACATCCGTTCTCGACTGTCGGGGACATACTTGAGCATAGAACAAGGTTTTTCTGCGCCCTCCCATATTTCTTCAACCATATGGAGAGTCCCTCTGACACGGTGTCCAAAGACGAGCTCATTAGGGCTGAATCCCAAACTTTCCCCAGGTACCTCCCGTGCAGCAAATGAAACATATGGCAGGCCAAGATCCCAACCCTTCCTATCCTCAAAGCAACAACAACGAAGCATAGATTTCAAGGCTGAGTGCCATCGCTCTAACACACCCTGGCTCTCCGGATGATACGCAGATGACACAACCGTAACAATCCCATGCTGCGGCATTGCTCGAACAAAGAGGCTAGAAGTGAAGTTGGATCCTTGGTCTGACTGAATCCCCTGCGGGTAACCATACCGGGAAAAATACTCTAGCATGTTTCGGACCACCGTCTTCGCTGACCCATTTCTCATAGGGTACGCGTCAGGGTACCTTGTTGCTACATCTCCCGACTGTGCATCACTGTCCTCCTCCAACTCGACAGCACCGGTACCACATTCAAGAACCTCCGGGTCTTCTAATTGCAATTTACAAATGTCCGAAGGAGCAAGCTTATCTAAGTGTTTGCGAAACAACTCATGCCCCCCTCCTACACTGAATTTAGCCTCCCGTTGCTCTCTCTCTGTGTATCGTTGCTGTCTCTTCGTCTTTTTAAGCCCATCCTCTGCCTTCTCAGTAACAGTTAATGGGTCTTCTCCAGACTCGAAAATCGGTCCTAATAATGAGTCCCCGAGAATGTCCGTTGATACTAAACTCTCAACTGCATCAACTTTCAACCCCTTCTCGGTACCTTTCCTCCGCTTGTCTAAAGACTGTTGACCAGAATGTGACTCCCTGGATGTAAGAGATCTAGTGACAACACACGCCATAGGTTGCACCGGACACTTCTCAACCCACTCCTGCTCCTCCCTACTCACGTCGGCCGGCTTCTCGGCAACGACCAAGGGTGGAGCCTCAGAAGTAGGCCCCGCAAAGTCGTTGCCGAGAAGGAGGTCGACGCCCCCAACAGGTAACTTCTCCACAATTCCTACATCCAGGTCACGAGTCACACCATCAACTTCCATCTTCATTCTTACAAGCGGGTATGAGCTTGTTGCATTAACTCCCTGAACCACAACCACCCGCGCCGTATTTACAGGTTTACCAGTGAAATTCCTCAACAGTGTTTGCGATGCCCCAGTGTCACGTAAAATTCTCACCTCATGTCTTCTATCCCCCCACTCCACACAACCGAGTCCCCTGTGGTCACTAAAGGCATCACGGACAGGGAATAAGCCTCCCGGATCCTTCTGCACTGGCAGTGTATTTACCTCGGAAGAATTGCCTCTAACAAACTCCGATGTCCTCTTGAACACTCCAATGCCGTGAGCAAAAGACACGGCTGCCGGAGGAGGTCGACTAGGGCACTCATTTGCCTTATGACCCTCCTGGTGGCACTTAAAACACATAAATTTCGGTTTCGGCTTATACTGTGATGTAAAAAGCCCCTGACTTTTCTCATACGGCGTGGTGTTAGGTTTGGATTCAGTTTTAGTGTCATTGCTCTTTTGTTTAAATGTGTCATTGCTACGGGGAGGGGGAGGATAACGGTCCCTAGCACTTGCATCGTACTTCTGTGAGGACCCGCAACCCCGAATCAACGACAGCCGTCGATCAGCCATTTCTGCTGCTTCGACTAGAGTTCTTAGGTTTTTCTCCTTTAAGTTCAAAGTTAGATCACCGCCCGTGCTCTTAAAGAACTGCTCCAACATCATCAACTGCTTAACTCCATCAAACGTTGTTACCTTCTCAGATCGGAGCCAGTTACCCATAGCATCGGACAAGTCCCGGGCGTGTTCCAAAAAGGTGCTATCTCTTCCCTTAGTTACACCCCGGAACTTCAAACGGTACGTTTCTGGTTGCAGTTCGTAAGCCCTCAGGACAGCCTCCTTGAGATCCTCATACACAATACATGACTCCAAAGGTAACGCATCGTAGGCTTTAAGACCTTTGCCTATTAATCTAGAGGATACAAGTGCTGCCCATTTATTTTCTGGCCACTGGTGTTCCTGGCACTTCTTCTCAAAGCGTGCGAAAAATTCTGTTACACCACTCTCATCAAACACCGGAACCAGTTTCAATAAGTGCGAGAGAGATTGATCATGAGCACGGTTACCAGCCCCAAGTCGCTGTCCCGTTGTCTCTACTCGCGACTTCTCTACGTCCCTGTCGGCACAGTACCTAGTCGACTCAGCTTGGATTTTGGCTAGCTCTATTTGCTGGTGACTTTTTCTCTCTTCTATCTTGGCTAATTCTATTTGCTGCTGGTGCTGAAGCTGAAGCTCACATGCCCTTTGTTGCTCCTCAGATACCCTGATAGCCTTTCTCTCTTCGATCTTAGCTAATTCGAGCCGAAACAATAATTCTGGCGATAACCCTTGAGGAGGTGAAGGTGCTACAATGTTTGAAATTACCGGTGGTCCCCCCCGGGGCAACCCACACTGCCAGTCACCACCCAACTGTGGAAACGTACTCGGGGTCGGCAAACTACTGGGATGGCTGGGAGTCGAGTGTAGGGGAAGCGTGGCCGAAGGGCTCTGAGCACTCAACCTATCTCGCTCACCAGTCACCCTGCCCAGTACACACGTTATCAAGTTATCCCTGGTCATGCTGCTAGTACCCGCATGACCGATAGCTGTGGCCAGGCATTGAAGACCGTACCGATCCATACCCTCCAACCGCTCGGCAGTAACAGGCCATTGCAAAAATATCCTAGCATCCTCCTCACAGTTCACCTGATTAACCATTTCATCATACTGCTGTTCCTCAGTTTCGACATTACGTACTGTGTCTCCATTCTCCTCTGATCCGGTATAAGACATGATGCTCACAAAAATTTCCCACCTCAATATTCAGAAAAGAAGCACCCCAAACTCTTATACCTCAATATACACACAAAAATTCTCGGAAATACTCAAGGGCTATACTATGTTGCAAAAAAAAATTATTCTTGCTGATCCCCACAAAATATTCCCCAAAACAACAAATGTTCCCTGCTAATAAATGTAGGTTCACCAAATCCTAGGTAAGGTCGCCATTTGTTACGACTGAGGTTTAAATATATCAGGGCTCTTATTCATTGGACTAGTAATGGCATAAATGCTACAACGGAAAGTGCTAGATCCAACCTCTGATGTATATTCCCAGTGAACAAAGAACACAAATACTCTTCAGAGTTCTATATGTGATAATAGGTTATTAAACTCTCAATAAATGTGCGTCTACTCTAGGCTTAATGTTATGTGAAAACAGCCTATAACTACCTATAACCGAAGGTGCTTGGTTATGGTATACAAAGTAAGGTGGTAAGAGAAGTTACAGCTTACGTTACTTTAATCAATAAATGTCAGGCACTCCTGCATGAAAGAAAGTGCACTAAAGTCCTTCAACACCAACAAGGAATCTTCTTTAAATGTTAGATGCTATCAAGATGCTCGAATCGGAAATGGAACCCAAAAAGGCAGGCAGCGGAACAATGCTCGTGCTGGCTATGCACACAAAAAGGCAGGAGATATAATGCAGTCGGAGCCAAGAATATCCTAAACGCCACAACAATAATAATAATCGCCCCGATAATGCAGTATTCCTATCAACAAAAAGAGCCTAAGTCGTTTGTGTCTCAATACATCAAACTAGGCTGCGAAATGCTTGTGTAATCATAAACGGGTATGCATAAAAAGAGTAATTGGTTTAATATACTTAATGTCTACTATAACTGATAAAGTCTACTGGTGCGCATGGCATGCCGCATAGCCTAGTGCAAATCTCAAGTCTGTGCGTCAAATATTACGTTATAGGGAAGGGTAGCTCTCTTGAGAAACCTTAATACCGAAGTATTAAGCGTTCTCCTTGCGTACCTCAAAGACAAACAACGAGCTTAGAACAGTGCAGAATGGTATAGGCAAAAAGCCCTCATCGTGCATGCTCTACTCTCAATGGCACACAGACTAGAACTTACCCAATCAACTCCAGTTCTCAGGTATGTCGTGCAGCTTTTAACTAAAGCCAGCACCCATCGGAAACAATACCTTATAGTATCAGACTCCTAGTCTAGCATTATCTAATCCAGCAGAACACTAATAATTATAGGAAGCGATACTGAACAATATGAATGCCAACCAATGCTTCGTGATCAACTTATCTTAACAACTGACATACATGGGTTATATCAGACCTTAACGCACAATACAACTGGCCAGCATAAAGCTGATTGTGCAGAGTTAACCAGAGGGGATATAATGTTAATAAAAGGTGGTGAAAGATATGGAAAATGAGAGAGATATTTCTCAGGGGCGGAGAGGAGGACAGATATCAAAGGGATAAGAGGGATGCGTTCTAGAAACCAGATCTGAGGGAAAAAGTGGCGAGGGAGCTGTATATATACTAGCACTAGCTCGAGCCGCATGGGAAAAAAGCGGTAACAAGTCCTCCAGCCAATACCAAAGAAGCCAGCCAAACATGACGTCACAAAGCATGGTAAAAAACTCCCTCAACGAATCCTCACAAGGCCAGCCAGCTATGACGTCATCGAGTATAGCAAAACACTACGCGCCTCCCCACACTCTGTTCTACTCTCTCTCTCTCTCTCTCTCTCAAATCCTATCATTACTACTTAATGATAAAACATATACTTTGCAATTAAATATATAAACCCTTGACATGGGTGAAAACAAAGAGCCTTTCTGGACAGCCCATGACACGAGCTTTCATATGAAATAAAGCACACAATAATACATCAACTGTAGCCACATCCACTGCCCTGGCGATCCTAGCGAGTTACTGTAGGACAAGCCATGCGGTTCTAACGGAGTGGTTTACGTCACACTATATTCCCACTTCTCTCTTTATCTCATTACTGTTGATAATTTTATTTAGTAAAGATATAGATATGACTATATTCCCCCTTCTCTCTTTATCTCATTACTGTAGATAATTATATTTAGTAAAGATATAGATATGACTATATTCCCCCTTCTCTCTTTATCTCATTACTGTTGATAATTATATTTAGTAAAGATATAGATATGACTATATTCCCCCTTCTCTCTTTTCTTCATTTATCTCATTACTGTTGATAATTATATTTAGTAAAGATATAGATATGACTATATTCCCTCTTTTCTCTTTATCTCATTACTGTTGATAATTATATTTAGTAAAGATATAGATATGACTATATTCCCCCTTCTCTCTTTATCTCATTACTGTTGATAATTATATAAGTAAAGATATAGATATGACTATATTCCCCCTTCTCTCTTTATCTCATTACTGTTGATAATTATATTTAGTATAGATATAGATATGACTATATTCCCTCTTCTCTCTTTATCTCATTACTGTTGATAATTATATTTAGTAAAGATATAGATATGACTATATTCCCTCTTTTCTCTTTATCTCATTACTGTTGATAATTATATTTAGTAAAGATATAGATATGACTATATTCCCTCTTTTCTCTTTATCTCATTACTGTTGATAATTATATTTAGTAAAGATATAGATATGACTATATTCCCTCTTTTCTCTTTATCTCATTACTGTTGATAATTATATTTAGTAAAGATATAGATATGACTATATTCCCCCTTTTCTCTTTATCTCATTACTTTCTTCCATTCTCTCTTTTATATATTCCTTTCTTTCTTTCTTTCTTTCTTTCTTATAGTTGTCTATATCCATCTTTCTTTTTCTTAAACACTACCCTCTTCTTCAAAAGGGGGGGGGGGGGGGCGCTTTATTAGACCCCCTTCTCTCTCATGTTTAGCATGCTATTTTTCAGATTTTAAGGCGTTCGTTCCATTAGTTTGGTGATTTTGAGACCTTTCTCCCCATTGCTTTGTCATTATTAAGATCTTACGTGCCATTTAGGTGTCGATTTTTTCCTGGCGAGTGTTAGCGAGCCTATAATTTTAGGAAGAACCAGCTTTCGGCCGGGACATTTTTCTGCCGACAAATGTACAAATTGATCTTGAAAGGGGTTCTAATGTTTTTATTTTGTTTTAAGTTTGATGGAGGTCTAGCGAGGAAAATCAAAACTACTGTATATTATAAACTAATAAATACATAGACCAAACAAAACAAGCACTATCCCCGTAAGTCTATAGTTATCTTTTCAACCCACACATGTGCTTTATTTTAGTGTATGGTTCTCTCTTCATGCTTTATCTTCTTTATCTTTTCAACCCACACATGTGCTTTATTTTAGTGTATGGTTCTCTCTTCATGCTTTATCTTCTTTATCTTTTCAACCCAACACATGTGCTTTATTTTAGTGTATGGTTCTCTCTTCATGCTTTATCTTCTTTATCTTTTCAACCCCCACATGTGCTTTATTTTAGTGTATGGTTCTCTCTTCATGCTTTATCTTCTTTATCTTTTCAACCCACACATGTGCTTTATTTTAGTGTATGGTTCTCTCTTCATGCTTTATCTTCTTTATCTTTTCAACCCCCACAATGCGTTATCTTCTTTATCTTTTCAACCCCCACATGTGCTTTATTTTAGTGTATGGTTCTCTCTTCATGCTTTATCTTCTTTATCTTTTCAACCCACACATGTGCTTTATTTTAGTGTGTATGGTTCTCTCTTCATGCTTTATCTTCTTTATCTTTTCAACCACACATGTGCTTTATTTTAGTGTATGGTTCTCTCTTCATGCTTTATCTTCTTTATCTTTTCAACCCACACATGTGCTTTATTTTAGTGTATGGTTCTCTCTTCATGCTTTATCTTCTTTATCTTTTCAACCCACACATGTGCTTTATTTTAATGTATGGTTCTCTCTTCATGCTTTATCTTCTTTATCTTTTCAACCCACACATGTGCTTTATTTTAGTGTATGGTTCTCTCTTCATGCTTTATCTTCTTTATCTTTTCAACCCACACATGTGCTTTATTTTAGTGTATGGTTCTCTCTTCATGCTTTATCTTCTTTATCTTTTCAACCCACACATGTGCTTTATTTTAGTGTATGGTTCTCTCTTCATGCTTTATCTTCTTTATCTTTTCAACCCACACATGTGCTTTATTTTAGTGTATGGTTCTCTCTTCATGCTTTATCTTCTTTATCTTTTCAACCCACACATGTGCTTTATTTTAGTGTATGGTTTCTCTCTTCATGCTTTATCTTCTTTATCTTTTCAACCCACACATGTGCTTTATTTTAGTGTATGGTTCTCTCTTCATGCTTTATCTTCTTTATCTTTTCAACCCACACATGTGCTTTATTTTAGTGTATGGTTCTCTCTTCATGCTTTATCTTCTTTATCTTTTCAACCCACACATGTGCTTTATTTTAGTGTATGGTTCTCTCTTCATGCTTTATCTTCTTTATCTTTTCAACCCACACATGTGCTTTATTTTAGTGTATGGTTCTCTCTTCATGCTTTATCTTCTTTATCTTTTCAACCCACACATGTGCTTTATTTTAGTGTATGGTTCTCTCTTCATGCTTTATCTTCTTTATCTTTTCAACCCACACATGTGCTTTATTTTAGTGTATGGTTCTCTTCATGCTTTATCTTCTTTATCTTTTCAACCCCCACATGTGCTTTATTTTAGTGTATGGTTCTCTCTTCATGCTTTATCTTCTTTATCTTTTCAACCCCCACATGTGCTTTATTTTAGTGTATGGTTCTCTCTTCATGCTTTATCTTCTTTATCTTTTCAACCCACACATGTGCTTTATTTTAGTGTATGGTTCTCTCTTCATGCTTTATCTTCTTTATCTTTTCAACCCACACATGTGCTTTATTTTAGTGTATGGTTCTCTCTTCATGCTTTATCTTCTTTATCTTTTCAACCAACATGTGCTTTATTTTAGTGTATGGTTCTCTCTTCATGCTTTATCTTCTTTATCTTTTCAACCCACACATGTGCTTTATTTTAGTGTATGGTTCTCTCTTCATGCTTTATCTTCTTTATCTTTTCAACCCACACATGTGCTTTATTTTAGTGTATGGCTCTCTCTTCATGCTTTATCTTCTTTATCTTTTCAACCCACACATGTGCTTTATTTTAGTGTATGGTTCTCTCTTCATGCTTTATCTTCTTTATCTTTTCAACCCACACATGTGCTTTATTTTAGTGTATGGTTCTCTCTTCATGCTTTATCTTCTTTATCTTTTCAACCCACACATGTGCTTTATTTTAGTGTATGGTTCTCTCTTCATGCTTTATCTTCTTTATCTTTTCAACCCACACATGTGCTTTATTTTAGTGTATGGTTCTCTCTTCATGCTTTATCTTCTTTATCTTTTCAACCCACACATGTGCTTTATTTTAGTGTATGGTTCTCTCTTCATGCTTTATCTTCTTTATCTTTTCAACCCACACATGTGCTTTATTTTAGTGTATGGTTCTCTCTTCATGCTTTATCTTCTTTATCTTTTCAACCCACACATGTGCTTTATTTTAGTGTATGGTTCTCTCTTCATGCTTTATCTTCTTTATCTTTTCAACCCCCACATGTGCTTTATTTTAGTGTATGGTTCTCTCTTCATGCTTTATCTTCTTTATCTTTTCAACCCACACATGTGCTTTATTTTAGTGTATGGTTCTCTCTTCATGCTTTATCTTCTTTATCTTTTCAACCCACACATGTGCTTTATTTTAGTGTATGGTTCTCTTTTCATGCTTTATCTTCTTTATCTTTTCAACCCACACATGTGCTTTATTTTAGTGTATGGTTCTCTCTTCATGCTTTATCTTCTTTATCTTTTCAACCCACACATGTGCTTTATTTTAGTGTATGGTTCTCTCTTCATGCTTTATCTTCTTTATCTTTTCAACCCACACATGTGCTTTATTTTAGTGTATGGTTCTCTCTTCATGCTTTATCTTCTTTATCTTTTCAACCCACACATGTGCTTTATTTTAGTGTATGGTTCTCTCTTCATGCTTTATCTTCTTTATCTTTTCAACCCACACATGCGCTTTATTTTAGTGTATGGTTCTCTCTTCATGCTTTATCTTCTTTATCTTTTCAACCCACACATGTGCTTTATTTTAGTGTATGGTTCTCTCTTCATGCTTTATCTTCTTTATCTTTTCAACCCCCACATGTGCTTTATTTTAGTGTATGGTTCTCTCTTCATGCTTTTCTTCTTTATCTTTTCAACCCACACATGTGCTTTATTTTAGTGTATGGTTCTCTCTTCATGCTTTATCTTCTTTATCTTTTCAACCCACACATGCGCTTTATTTTAGTGTATGGTTCTCTCTTCATGCTTTATCTTCTTTATCTTTTCAACCCACACATGTGCTTTATTTTAGTGTATGGTTCTCTCTTCATGCTTTATCTTCTTTAACTTTTCAACCCACACATGTGCTTTATTTTAGTGTATGGTTCTCTCTTCATGCTTTATCTTCTTTATCTTTTCAACCCACACCTGTGCTTTATTTTAATGTATGGTTCTCTCTTCATGCTTTATCTTCTTTATCTTTTCAACCCACACATGTGCTTTATTTTAGTGTATGGTTCTCTCTTCATGCTTTATCTTCTTTATCTTTTCAACCCACACATGTGCTTTATTTTAGTGTATGGTTCTCTCTTCATGCTTTATCTTCTTTATCTTTTCAACCCACACATGTGCTTTATTTTAGTGTATGGTTCTCTCTTCATGCTTTATCTTCTTTATCTTTTCAACCCACACATGTGCTTTATTTTAGTGTATGGTTCTCTCTTCATGCTTTATCTTCTTTATCTTTTCAACCCCCACATGTGCTTTATTTTAGTGTATGGTTCTCTCTTCATGCTTTATCTTCTTTCCCTTCCCCTTTCCCCTACGTCCCCCCTCCTATCTCTCTCTCTCCCTCTTTAACTTGTCTAATGGTGAGCTAAGTGAGTGGAGTCATTGTTTGTCATACCATTTTGTGTGTATGTGTGTGTGTGTGTGTGTGTGTATGTGTGTCTGTGTGTATGTGTGTGTGTGTAGTGTGTGTGTGTGTGTGTGGGTCTGTGTGTGAGTGTGTGTCTGTGTGTTAGTGTGTTTGTTTGTGTGTGTCAGAGAGAGTTACACAGAGTTACACATATACTCGGACCATACAGAGCTTGCGGTCCCTACTAGGTGCTGGGGGAGGCCATGCACGGAGCCCGGTACTGGTGCAGTGCAGGATGCCGTGGGGATCTGCGCATGTGCGACGACTTTGATTTTTTGTTCTCCCCTTTAACTAGGCCTTTCAAAAAAAGACCAACATTTCGTCTCGTAGCTCAGAGGTAACGGTTAGGGCTCAAACCCAAGAGTTGTAGCGTTCGATCCCAGCACAATACACATTTTTTGTGCTTGTATTATATTAGAGAAAATTAAGTTAGGTTAGGTTAGGTTAGGTTAGTTAAGTTTGTCTAACAAAAATATTAAATTATATTCTGAAAAAAAAAAAATATATATAGTCTTCGTACATGCACAGATCCACATGGCACCCTGCAATGCACCAGCATCGGGCTCCGTGCATGGAATCCCCTAGGTGGTCCAGCCTTAACCCTTGTCTAGCGGGGGATTTTGGGCTTATTTGGGCATATTCAGGCCCTCCTGAATGATAAAAAAAAAAATAGGCGCTAAACGCTTCAAAATGAGACCAGAACGAGCTACGTAGCACTCGTGGTTCTCATACAGTGGTACCAGTAACATGGAAGTTTAGCGTATAGCGGTATATTTTTTCCAGCTACACTCACTACTGGCTACACTGCCGGCCTCTCGAGTACAGAGGGAGCGTGAGTCAGTGGGTGGCGGTAAGCCCTGGGTGTCGGACGTGTGGCCTGCTGCGCTCCCGGCCATTTGCACTCGCTTTTCACCCTTTAAAAGCCTTAATAATGCTCCTAACTTGCTGCAAATTGGAGGGGGACTTAAGTCCGCCCCCGCTCTTTAAGGGTTAATACCACTAGAGACAGGGACAGTTTATAGTAGAATAATAGGACAGTAAAGTAGAAGGCTTTCTCCCCACCCTCCGTCCCCTTCCCGCACCGGAAAATAGGAGGAAGTGTAACCAACCTTATGGCCCAGGAAATGCCCACAAGGAAAGTTTTTATATTTTAGGATAGAGATAAATTAGTCCGAATGGCAATTTACCCTTATATTCTTACTGATTTTAAATATTTTCATTCATATTAATAAATTCTCCATCAGATGATCGTCCAGTTTCTTCTTAACCCAAGAAGCGCACCATTGATTTTTTTAAAAAGCCCGCGTATGCGAAAAAAAACTTTGATTCTGACAGAATTAATTATATTTACCATATAAAGCATTATTTCTGCTCCATGTGAGTATATTTTATTTATAGGATAAACATATTATGAACAGTGAAGAACAAAAAAATAGGTGGAAAGAGCAAATATCTAGTGGAAAAACGTATAAGTGTGGCGGGAGATAGTGGAGGGAGGTGAGAGAGAGAGAGAGAGTGCAACATAGGTGTGCTTCCTGGGCCTGCTTGAGGCAAACTGAGTCTGCCAGCCCTTATCTACACACTTCCGTGAGGCCTATTGCGTTTGCCGGGTTAAACCTATCAATTGAATTGCTATCGACCAATTCCCATTCCATTACCTCGGGTTGCTGCACTGTTATTAATCATTAATCGTGAACAGTGCAATGATAATAATTATGATATATATTGCCAAATCATTTAAGTATCTTAAAACACTGTGAAATTGGCCTAGTAACCTTCTTTTTTTCAGCGAGAACAAATCAAATTTCTTTAATCTTTCATAATATGGTTTGTTTCTCAAAGAAGTGATTAGCTTAGTTGCTCTACGCTGTACGTATTCGAGTTTTTCAATGTCTTAAGATACTGGGACCAGAACTGAACGCCATATTCAAGATGGGGTCTAACAGTGTTTTTGAATAACAGGACAATACTATTCTCGTTATTAAAGGTAACATTACTTTGATACATCCCAAGGCTCTGTTAGCCTTATTTGCCACAGCTGCACATTGCTCTGAGGATTTTAGGTTTTCAGATATTATAAACCAGAGATCTTTAACATTAGAGTCTGCTATTATTGGTTGGCCTTTCACTTGATAATCATATTTTTTTTTGTACCAACATGCAGCATTTGACATTTGTCAACATTAAAGGGCATCTTCCAATTTTCTGACCATTTCACTATTTCTCTTAAGTCGGATTGTAGGCTATTTCTGTCTTGTCTATCTATCTATATACTTAGGCCCAATCCCCACTTTTCCTTTTTTTTGGGGGGGGGGGGAGACTCAAGACAGAGCAAGAATAGGGACAACATAAAACACAACGGACAAAAATGAACACACAAAAACAAAATACAAATTTCTGTCTTGTAGATAAAGTTAATCAGACCTACATCAAAATAATGTTTATAGATGATAAACAAAACCGGACCAAGGACCGACCCCTGAGGCACACCACTGGTAACAGGCACCCATTAATATCAACTCTTTGTTTTCTATCTGTAAGCCAACTTTTAATCCATTGATTTAATCCATTGAATCCCTTTATCCCAAGCATTTCTAACATATCTAAAAATTGTGGAGAGAGAGAGAGAGAGAGAGAGAGAGAAAGAGAGAGAGAGAGAGAAAGAGAAAGAATGTTCATGTAGCTGTGTGCGTATGTGAGTTGTTGAGCCAGTGTGTTGGTTACGTACTTATTATTGTGTGTGTGTGTGTGTGTGTGTGTGTGTGTGTGTGTGTGTGTGTGTGTGTGTGTGTGTGTGTGTGTGTGTGTGTGTGTGTGTGTGCGCTAGTCAGTGTACAATGTACATGTGTGAGTACTAACTTACTGTATATCTGTGTACTTGTTCACGTCACCATCACCCATCACCGTCCGTATGTCAACAACAAACGTACAGTCTCACACAAAGTCTCCCTCCCCTGCCTATAATTAAGGGGGGTTACCTGCTTTTTTGTCTCTCTTTTTCTCTCTTTCTCTGGCTTGTATTCATTCGGCCCTATTCAGCCTACTGTTTTAAGACTTTTATCCCCATCCAGGTGTCCATTTCTTCCTGGCGAGCGATAGCGAGTCAGCATTGTATGGAGAAATCCGGCTTTGCCGGAAAAAAAATTCTATCGAAAAATGTACAAATTTAGCCTGCTGTCAAAAACATTGTTTGTATAATATGCTGGCTCACTGCCGCTCGCCAGGGAAAAATCAACACCTGGATGAGGGTAAACATCTTAAAACAGTAGGCTGAATGGGGCCGAATGGATACAACCCAGAGAGAGAGGGAAAAAGAGAGAGAAAACACGAGGTGGGCCCCCTTAAAGAAAATCATTGGTTGTGAGTATAAACACACGGGAGTTACCTCGTACACTCGGATGCCATAGGTGGATTTCACCTATTTCTAATTAATGTAGTATATCTTTGGAACCGAGTTTTCTATAAATCAAATACAAAACTATATATCTGTTATTGAAAAGTAAGTTCTATCCACAAATAAATCCAGATACTATTAATTGCATACAAAAAAAAAAACACATGTGTACACCCATGGACAAAAACGGTCAACCACCTTCCTAACTTTAAATTGATTTCCTTCTATTATTTCCATGATATACTACTCCTGAACCACACTGGACAATGATATACTACTCCTGAACCACACTGGACAATGATATACTACTCCTGAACCACACTGGACAATGATATACTACTCCTGAACCACACTGGACAATGATATACTACTCCTGAACCACACTGGACAATGATATACTACTCCTGAACCACACTGGACAATGATATACTACTCCTGAACCACACTGGACAATGATATACTACTCCTGAACCACACTGGACAATGATATACTATTCCTGAACCACACTGGACAATGATATACTACTCCTGAACCACACTGGACAATGATATACCACTCCTGAACCACACTGGACAATGATATACTACTCCTGAACCACACTGGACAATGATATACTACTCCTGAACCACACTGGACAATGATATACTACTCCTGAACCACACTGGACAATGATATACTACTCCTGAACCACACTGGACAATGATATACTACTCCTGAACCACACTGGACAATGATATACTATTCCTGAACCACACTGGACAATGATATACTACTCCTGAACCACACTGGACAATGATATACTACTCCTGAACCACACTGGACAATGATATACCACTCCTGAACCACACTGGACAATGATATACTACTCCTGAACCACACTGGACAATGATATACTACTCCTGAACCACACTGGACAATGATATACTACTCCTGAACCACACTGGACAATGATATACCACTCCTGAACCACACTGGACAATGATATACTACTCCTGAACCACACTGGACAATGATATACTACTCCTGAACCACACTGGACAATGATATACTACACCTGAACCACACTGGACAATGATACTACTCCTGAACCACACTGGACAATGATATACTACTCCTGAACCACACTGGACAATGATATACCACTCCTGAACCACACTGGACAATGATACTACTCCTGAACCACACTGGACAATGATATACTACTCCTGAACCACACTGGACAATGATATACTATTCCTGAACCACACTGGACAATGATATACTACTCCTGAACCACACTGGACAATGATATACTACTCCTGAACCACACTGGACAATGATATACTACTCCTGAACCACACTGGACAATGATATACTACTCCTGAACCACACTGGACAATGATATACTACTCCTGAACCACACTGGACAATGATATACTACTCCTGAACCACACTGGACAATGATATACTACTCCTGAACCACACTGGACAATGATATACTACTCCTGAACCACACTGGACAAACTTTGAATATAAAGGCTGTACAGTTGGTCAAGAATAACTCATATTGTTATATTTGCTCATCATATTATTAGCATATATTTTTGGAATCAGACAGCCGTGTTATTGTGTGTGTGTGTTTATAGTTATGGTAGGGCGTGTATATCTGTGTGTGTGTGTTTGTTAGTGGGTGTGTTTATTGATAGTTATGGGCGTGTATACCTGTGTGTTTGTGTTTGCGTGTTTGTATGTGTGTGTGTGTTTGTGTGGGTATGGAATGTGTGTGTGTGTTTGTGTGGGTATGGAATGTGTGTGTGTGTTTGTGTGGGTAAGGAATGTGTGTGTGTGAATGTGTAACAACAATATTAATGTGTGTGTGTGTACAATTCATAACTTTCTATGAGACCAACAGGATATTGTTATGATAATATACATGTAGCATACCGAACAATTATTGTCTTTTACCACACATGCTGTATATCGTCACCGAAATAAGTAGTGTTGTATTTTTTGTCTTTCCAAACTCTCGACATTTTGGTTTAGTGAATAAACAGACACGACACCTGTATACGGTGAACGCTGAGGGGGGGACGGTTTATTTATTGGTAGATTTATTTGTGTATTTTTTTTTTTTTAGTTTCCTCCCTAAACCTCCATCAAGCTTAAAAAAACATTCCCATTTAGATAAATTTGTACATTTTTCGGTAGAAAAATTTCCTCGGCCTCTCCGTCCGAAAGATCCCGCCGTATTATAAGGAACCGCAGGAATTTGGTTAATGATAGGGAAGTTGAATACAAATGCAAAGTATTAACTAGCTAATGCGGATTTAGAAAACTCAGACCGTGAGAAAGATCTTGGTGTGTTAGTTAGCAACGATCTGAAGCGCAGAAAGCAATGTATAAACGTTCGTAACAAGGTAAACAGGATTATCGGATTCATCTCTAGGAGTGTGATTAACAGAACTGCTGATGTTATGTTGAAACTTTACTTGTAATTAGTGAGACTTCAAATGGATTATGCAGTTCAGTTTGGGTGCCTTTGTTATATATTTTGTGGACTCTCTAGAGGTAATTCAACGTAGAATGACACAAATTATCCACAGTATTAGAACATTATTATATGAGGAGAGGCTGAAAACCCTAGGTTACAATAATTAGAAAGACGAAGATGTAGAGGAGATAATTATGATTAAAGTGTTTAGGTGGATGAAGGGAAGCAATCAGGAGGACATTAGTAAAGTATTAATACTGAATGATTGGGAAATAATGCTTACACATTTATTCAAACTAGATAAATTCCGTTTAAGGGGGGTCACCGTTTTTTTTTTTATCTTTATCTCCTTTTCTCTTTTTCCCTGGCTTGTATCCATTCGGCCCCATTCAGCCAACTGTTTTAAGACGTTTATCCCCATCCAGGTGTCGATTTCTTCCGCGAGCCAGCATTGTATGGAGAAATCCGGCTTCGCCGGAGGCATTGTTCTATCGAAAAGTATACAAATTTAGCTTGCTGTCAATACAAATATATATATATGCTGGCTTGCTACCGCTCGCCAGGAAAATATTGACACCTGGATGGGGGTAAACGTCTTAAAAAGTAGGCTGAATGGGGCCGAATGGATACAAGCCAAAGAGAGAGGGAGAGAAAGAGACAAAAAGCGAGGTGGGCTCCCTTAAAAAAAACCCATACGTGAGCATTGGTTTGGAAATAGGGGTTGTGGATATGTGGGGTAGATATTCTAGTACGTTAATCATCTCAGAAACGGTGTAAAGTTTGAAACGCAATTGGCTGGGTGTGAAAGGGATCTGCCTCGCGTGTGCCGGTTGGCCTTCTGCAGATTTCCATTTTTCTTATGTGCTTATGTATCTGAATATGAACATATATGAATGTGTAAATATTTGAATGTGTAGGTATCTGAATATAAACATATATGAATGTGTAAGTATCTGAATGTGTAGGTATCTGAATATAAACGTATATGAATGTGTAAGTATCTGAATGTGTAGGTATCTGAATATAAACGTATATGAATGTGTAAGTATCTGAATGTGTAGGTATCTGAATATAAACGTATATGAATGTGTAAGTATCTGAATGTGTAGGTATCTGAATATGAATGTATATGCATGTGTAAATATTTGAATGTGTAGGTACCTGAATATAAACGTATATGAATGTGTAAGTATCTGAATGTGTAGGTATCTGAATATAAACGTATATGAATGTGTAAGTATCTGAATGTGTAGGTATCTGAATATAAACGTATATGAATGTGTAAGTATCTGAATGTGTAGGTATCTGAATATAAACGTATATGAATGTGTAAGTATCTGAATGTGTAGGTATCTGAATATGAATGTATATGCATGTGTAAGTATCTGAATGTGTAGGTATCTGAATATAAACGTATATGAATGTGTAAGTATCTGAATGTGTAGGTATCTGAATATAAACGTATATGAATGTGTAAGTATCTGAATGTGTAGGTATCTGAATATAAACGTATATGAATGTGTAAGTATCTGAATGTGTATGTATCTGAATATAAACGTATATAAATGTGTAAGTATCTGAATGTGTAGGTATCTGAATGTGAATGTATATGCATGTGTAAGTATCTGAATGTGTAGGTATCTGAATATGAATGTATATGAATGTGTAAGTATCTGAATGTGTAGGTATCTGAATATGAATGTATATGAATGTGTAAGTATCTGAATGTGTAGGTATCTGAATATAAACGTATATGAATGTGTAAGTATCTGAATGTGTAGGTATCT
>CM064489.1:36880245-36890245 GCA_032716605.1 Paralithodes platypus | reverse complement strand
GAGGTTCTTTACCCCTGCGCAGCTTCTTGCTCTGTACAGGGGCACAGTGCGTCCTTGTATTGAGTATTGTTCACATGTGTGGGGAGGATCCTCTCACACCGCACTCCTAGATAAAGTAGAAAGGAAAGCCTTTTGTATCATTAACTCCCGTCCACTCACCAACTCTCTGCAATCTCTTTCTCTTCGCCGCAATGTTGAATCTCTCTCATTATTCTATCGCTACTACAATAATCAGTGTTTCTCGGAGCTTTCCCAATGTATACCACCTCCTCTACGTAGGGTACGTAGTACCCGCCTTGCAACACAATCCCACCCCTACTCTGTGTTAAGGGGGTATCCCACTGTGCGATTTTTTGATAGCGAACGCCCAGCGACAGAGGGCAACATGATTTTTTTGTCTATGTTCCAAAAATAGCCATATTCGCTCCAACATTCTCCAATTGTCGCCATAATCGCACAACGGTCGCTTTAGCGTCACCCATGTTCACCCAGATTCATCCAGATTCGGCGTTAAATTTTAAGCATACCCAAAAAACGGCGGTGAACTGAAAATTTTGGCGAATGTTGGCGAATGTTGGCGAATGTTCGCCCTTTGTCTCACTTCATTCGCCCTTGGTCGCACTATAGTCGCACAATTCGCACCAATTCACCCTGATTCGCCAATTTGCAAATTCTAATTATTGGCAACGCTGCTTTTTGAACGAATAGGGCGACAGTAGCACGCCAGTAGCGCAAATGCAGCGAATGAATGTGTCGACGAATCATTGCCAATGCCATACGAATGACATGCGGCATGTGGTGAACTGAGGTGATTGGTGGGTTTTTATGTGACTGTTGATGTGTTTCTCACTATAGTCTTTTTCTTTTCAACTGACGGTAAAAAAATGCAAAGTTCCCATCAGGATTTCTCAGTTATTTTGCAGATTTTGTAGTGAAATGTGGTGCTAATTTTATAAACTTGGACTTAACCCCTTCACCCCCATAACTTTCATTCTGGCATTCTGACATTTTTCTATCAAATAATGTACAAATTTAGCTTGCTCTCAAAACAAAAAATATATATGTTGGCTCGCTACCGCTCACCAGGAAAATATTGAAACCTGGATGGGGGTAAACGTCTTAAAACAGTAGGCTGAACGGGGCCGAACGGATACAAGGCAAAGAGAGAGGGAGAGAAATAGAAAAAAAAAAAAAAAAACGAGGAGAGAGGGAGAGAAAGAGAAAACTAAAAGGCGAGGTGGGCTCAATTGTTAAGCCTAACGCAAACATTGAGCCCACCTGCTGTTTGTTGTTTTCTCTCTCTCTCCCTCTCTCCTCGTTTTTTTTTTTTTTCTATTTCTCTCCCTCTCTCTTTACCTTGTATCCGTTCGGCCCCGTTCAGCCTACTGTTTTAAGACGTTTACCCCCATCCAGGTTTCAATATTTTCCTGGTGAGCGGTAGCGAGCCAACATATATATATTTTTGTTTTGAGAGCAAGCTAAATGTGTAAATTTTTCGATAGAAAAATGTCTCCGGCGAAGCCGGATTTCTCCATATAATGCTGGTTCGCTATCGCTTGCCAGGAAGATATCGATACTTAGATGGGGATAAACGTCTTAAAACAGTAGGCTGAACGGGGCCGAACGGATACAAGGCAAAGAGAGAGGGAGAGAAATAGAAAAAACAAAAACAAAACGAGGAGAGAGGGAGAGAAAGAGAAAACAACAAACAGCAGGTGGGCTCAATGTTTGCGTTACGGCTTAACAATTGAACCCACCTCGCCTTTTTTAGTTTTCTTTTTCCCTCCCTCTCTCCTCGTTTTTTGTTTGTGTTCTATTTCTCTCCCTCTCACATAAAACGAGTATATGGTCGATAAACGAGGGCGTTTTATGCGATTTCGTTTTATGTGAACACGGCATTTTGGTGGCCCAATATCGTCAATGTTCACTGGAAGCGTAAATTTCCGTTAGGAGCGTACGATATTTTGTACGTTTTGTACGATATTTCGGCGTTCTATATGAAAGCGTACGATATTTCGTACGTTTTGTACGATATTTCGGCGCTCTATATGAAAACTCCTCGGATTTGCCCTACTTTGGCGGCGGACTCGTTTTATGTGATCACATTCGTTCTGATCGAAAATTAAATATTAATATTTTAGGTCGCTCGTTTTAATCGTGACTCGTTTTATGCGAACACGTTTTATGCGGGAGCCTACTATATATTTTTGTTTTGAGAGCAAGCTAAATTTGTACATTTTTAGATAGAAAAATTTCTCCGGCGAAGCCGGATTTCTTCATATAATGCTGGTTCGCTATCGCTTGCCAGGAAGATATCGATACTTGGATACTTGGATACTTGGATACTTATCGAAAAATAAATCCATAATTGTATCTTGAGTGGGAATACACCTATTCCATAGATGCGCAGACACTCAGACATGCCCATAGTTATATTTACATTTTGATTCGAGGGCATATGTTTTTGTAATTGACCTTATGTAAACAAGATTGTGAACTTCGAACGAAAATATAAAACCAAGTTAATGTTCTCTATGGGACTGTTAATTGTTCAGAATAATTCGTCAGTATCATTGTTGTTCTCCCAAGTATTGTTCAGATATTCCGGATTAAGGCTTGTACACATTGAACCGTAGATACACACACACACACACAAACAATGTCCAGCTTTTCCAAATTTCGCCTTTTCACACCCACACACACCCACACACACGCTTACTACAGCACACATACATGCACAGTTGCACACATACTCTACAACACACACACACACACACACAGAATGTCCAGCTTTTCCACATTTCGCCTTTTCACACACACAAAAACACACACACACTACAACACACACACACACATGGCATTCGCCATATTCGCCATAAGTTGCACAACCTCCGCGGTTTTATCTCATTACATCGTCCAACATTCGAAAGTCAATCTCTGTGCATCCGCCATTTTCGCCCTTTGTCTCACTTCGTCCGCCCTTAATCGCCCTCAATTGTCGCACAACATTCGTCATTATCACCAAAGATTGCGCCATAATCGTCCTTTGGTCTTACTTCCGTCGCACTTCATTCGAGGAAATTCGTCTTTTTCGCTTACATTCGATTTCATTCGCTTCTGAAAAACCCATATTCGTCGCGATTTTTGGGACATAGGCAAAAAACACGGTCGCACGGCGGTCGCCATCGAAAAATGGCACAGTAACTCTCCGACCCAAGAGTGAAACGCTATTCTCAGACTTTCTTCTATTCAACTGCTGAGCTCTGGAACTCTCTCCCAGAATCAGTCTTTCCCTCTTCCTATGACTTAAATTGCTTCAAACTCCGTGTGTCCAGGCATTTTAGCTCGAACGTCCCTTGATTTCGGCCCTGTCACTCTTTGAAATCTGGGGGAGGCACTCGCTGCAGGCAATTATGCCTTTTGTCTCCCTCATTCACATAGAAAACAAAAAATATAGAATATATATATATATATATATATATATATATATATATATATATATATACCGGTACTAACATAAGAACATACAAAATTGGGAGTCCGCAGAAAGCCGATTGGCCCACACAAGGCAGATCCCTCACACCCAACATTAATTATAATGCCTAATTAAAGGCCCAGCTCACTAACACCGTGAGGACCGACCTCACCAAAACGGTCAGAGGTCAGAAAACAGGGTCTGCAGAGTGTCGATTGGCCCACTCCCGACAGATCCCCCTCACACCCAACCCATCTCGTCCATATGCCTATCTAATTTTATCTTAAAGCTCTCTATCGTTCTTGATCCCACTATAGCACTTGGTAGCCTATTCCACCTATCTACAACTCTGTTACCAAACCAATATTTGCCTATATCTTTTCTGAAACGAAATTGATCTAACTTGAAACCATTTGTTCGAGTTATTTCGCTATCACTGAGCTTTAGTGCATCTTATGAGTCCCCTTCATTAACCCCACTAACCCACTTGAACACCTCTATCATATCCCCTCTATCTCTGCGTCTCTCTAACTAATATAAGCTTAATTTCTTCAACCTTTCTTCATATAGGAGATTTCTAATGTTATGGATAATTTTGTCATTCTACGTTGTACTCTCTCCAAAGAATCTGTCTATTCTGTAATAAGGACACCACAATTGAACAGCATATTGCATATGGGGTCTCACTAAAGACAAGTAAAGTTTTAAGATAACATCTCCAGTTAATAATAATAATAATAATAATAATAATAATAATAATAATGCTTTATTTCAGACTCACACAGTACAGAGGGGACCATACTGGGGTCCATATATGCCTTACAGTAACATAAATATATATAAGGTACTGTACATAGGCTACATAAAATAAAAAAAAATTAAATAATACCGAGCTTGCTATCATGTAGTTCACAGCACTACAGCACTTGCTATCATGTAGGTCCGGACGGTGTTCCTCCTGTTGTTCTCAAAAACTGTGCTTCCGTGCTGACTCCCTGACTCTTTCGTCTCTGTCTATCCTCTAATGTCTTCCCTTCATGCTGGAAGTTTGCTCACATTCAACCTGTCCCAAAGAAGGGTGACCTCTCTCAACCCTCCAACTATCGTCCAATTGCTCTTATCTCTTGTCTTTCTAAAGTTTTTGAAACTATTCTTGCTTCCAAATTTCTTAAGCATTTCTCTTCTCATAATCTGCTCTCAGATCGCCAGTATGGCTTCCTTAAGGGTCGCTCTACTGGTGATCTTCTTTCATATCTTACTAACTCTTGGTCATCCTCCTTTCGGGACTTCGGTGAGACTTTTTCTATTGCACCAGACATATCGAAAGCCTTCGATAGAGTCTGGCATAAATCTTTAATTTCTAAACTACCCTCCTTCGGTTTCTATCCCTCCATCTGTGTCTTTGTCTCGAATTTCCTTTCCGGCCGTTCCATAGCCGCGGTTGTGGACGGCCATTGTTCACTTCCTCACCCTATAAACACCCTATAAACTCCGGTGTTCCTCAGGGCTCTGTCCTATCTCCTATTCTCTTTCTAATTTTTATAAATGATCTCCTTAACTGTACCTTAATTCCCATCCATTCATACGCAGACGACTCAACCTTACACTACTCCATTAGTTTTTCAGAACGCCCCAGCCAGCAATCCCTCAACGACAAACGTAATGAAGCCATAGAACTCTTAAATTCTGATCTAAATACTATTTCCAATTGGGGCAGAGAAAACCTTGTTAACTTTAATGCTTCCAAAACCCAATTTCTCCATCTATCTACCCGTCAGGATCTCCCAGCGGACTATCCCTTATTCTTCAACAATACAAAAATCAACCCTTTATCTTCTCTCAATATTCTTGGTGTCTCTTTTTCTTCTGCTCTCATTTGGAAGGACCATATTACCAGTCTTGCTAAGGCAGCCTCTCAGAAGCTGGGTGTGCTCAACTGCCTTAGGGGGTTCTTTTCCCCTGCACAGCTTCTTGCTCTGTACAGGGGCATAGTGCGCCCTGGTATTGAGTATTGTTCACATGTGTGGGGAGGTTCCTCTCACACCGCTCTCCTAGACAAAGTTGAAAGGAAGGCCTTTCGTATCATTAACTCCCATCCACTCACCAACTCTCTGCAATCTCTCTCTCTCCGCCGCAATGTTGCATCTCTCTCGCTATTCTATCGCTACTATAATAATCAGTGTTCCTCAGAGCTATCCCAGTGCATACCACCTCCTTTACGTAGGGCACGTGGTACCCGTCTTGCAACTCAATCCCACCCCTACTCTGTGCAACTCTCCAACCCAAGAGTGAAACGTTACTCTCAAACTTTCTTCTACTCAACAGCTGAGCTCTGGAACTCTCTCCCAGAATCAGTCTTTCCCTCTTCCTATGACTTAAATTGCTTCAAACTCCGTGTGTCCAGGCATTTTGGCTCAAACGTCCCTTGATTTTGGCCCTGTCACTCTTTCAACTATGGGGCAGGCACTCGCTATAGGCAGTTATGCCTTTTGCCTCCCTCAATCACATAGAAAAATAAAATAAAATAAATGCCTCAACCAAACACAGTGGTCATCAAACTACTGTGTTACCAAAACCACTGTCCTAATTGAGTACAGTACCATGCCTCACATCATATAGCTTCCGGTACAGTATATTGCTACAGTACAGTATAGGAATACCGGTACTGTACTGCACTATGAGGTTCAGTACCGGTATGCTAATTATGTAGAGTAGCAGACCTGAAATCATTACTTAAGGTTAAATATAGAGCAACCTCCTCCAGTGTGCCTGAATCCTAGAGGAGTACACTATGCTGGGAGTTTGTAGCATTTTAATGATACTGTTCTCAGAAGTGTTAAGGCGCTGAATGAATTTATATGTTAGCTTTCTAATGAGTGATTGGTAACAGTGTAAGTTCATATAGGCACATAGCGTACTTGTACTCTCATATTTTGAGAGCCCCAGAACAATTTTCATGATATTGTGATATGAGATACTTAATCTATTTACTGTAATTTTCTTATAGTTCCACCATAGTTGTGCTGTGTACATTGGTGAGCAGTAGGAGTTGAGCAATGTTATTGTTGTATCCCATGTGCACATATGAAATGTTCTTAATATTGAATTTCCCTGCATGTAAAGTTGCCTTCGCTGACGACCCATATCCTCATCATCTGAGCGATCACTTGAAATATAGTGTCCTAGATACTTTACTTTACTTACTTCTATAATTTGTTCATACAAATGGAATTTAGGTAGCTTTGATTTCAATAGAAGGTTAGATTTAAATATTATAATATTGCTCTTTATAGGATTAAATTTGACTGGATGTTCGATTCCAAATTGTTCACATACTCTTAATAATTTATCCAGTCCTGTTCCAGAGGGCGCGATTAAGGCTAGGTCATCAGTATACATGAGATGATTTACAATGGTGCTGCCAATGCAGCACCCAGTGCGAGTCTTGTTCAGCTCCAGACTAAGATCATCCATGTAGACGTTGAAAAGATACGGAGACAATATCCCCCCCTGCCTAACACCATTGGTTACGGCGAAAGAGCCTGACAGGATGTTGCCCCATCTAACACACATTTTTTAGTTAGCATACCAGAAAATAAGTATCCTAATAATATAGCTAGGCACTCCCCTGTTAACTCATTTTCAAATAAGGTTTTGTGACACACCCTATCAAAAGCTTTACTTGCATCAAGAAAACAAGAGCAAATTGAGCTATTTAGCTTGTTGTATGTATCAATCACTTCTTTCAGCACATACTGTATATGCATTGGTCTGTGTCATGATTTTTCTTAAAGCCAAACTGATTGCTGCTGGTGACAATATATGCAGACATTCTTTCTAGCAATATCATTTCAACTACCTTACTAACCACACTAGCAAGTGCTACTGGGCAGTAGTTGTCTTTAGCTGTAATTTTACCTGATTTATCTTTAATAACAGGAACAAGTATTACAGATATCATAGACTCCGGCAGGATACCATGCGTAAATAGACTGGTGATACAAGAACTAAGTTTATCTATTAACAACTTATCTGCATATTTAAGATGTTCTGCATATATACCATCCAGCTCACAAGCTTTGTTTAGCTTAAGTTTTCTAATGGCATTCTCAAGATCACTTTCAGTCACTTTAATGTCTTCATAATTACTTTCTATCACATATTGAATTGCACCATTAGTAGACCTTTGGTTTACACTGTTAAGTAGTTCCTTAAAATGAGTTTTCCATAAGTCAGCAATGTTCTCTTCACCCGTAACCCCCTCAACACTGACAGGTAATGGTGTGTTATAATTTTGCATGGATCTGATGTCCTTCCAAAAACAGTTAGTATCTTTTTCTGCCAGACTCTTTGCAAGGGCTTCCTTCCTTAATTGGTTTTCTATCTATCTATCGCCTGACGCCGTGATCCTCGAAGGGGTGGCCACGAACGAACCACCCCCATGCACCTCTGTCCCCAGTCAGTCGACGCTCCTCCTCCCAACCAGCACCGCCTTCATTCATATACTTCCTTACTCCATCCTACCACCTCTCCTTCGGTCTACCTCTCCCTCTCTGTCCTTCTACCTCGCTCTCGTACACCCTCTTAGTCATTCTCTCACTTTCCATATGTTCCATATGGCCGAACTATCTCAAGTTGTTCCTTTTCACACTTTCCAGCACATCTACCTCCACACCACACCTCCTTCTTACTTCCTCATTCGTCTGTTTATCCCTCCATGTAACTCTGCACGCACTTCTCAAGTAACTCATTTCCACCGCTCTCACTCGTGGTCTGAGTCTCTTCCCGAACGTCCATGCTTCGCTTCCGTAAGTTAGTGTTGGGATTATCTTCACTTCCATACTGACCACCCTATTTCTTGTTACTGCTTTCAACGTTCCTACAACCCTCTTCCCCTGTTGCACCCTCTCCCGCACTTCTTCATCCATAGTCCCATCTTTACTCTACACTCTGCCCAGATACTTAAAAGAGCTGACGATCTCCATAGCCTGGCCGTTCAACTTCACCTCACATTCTGTGAGTTCACCCTTTTCGAAGACCATAACCTTGCTTTTCCCCGCATTTACCTTCAAATTCCGTTTTTCGCACACTGTTCCAAACTCATTTACCAGACCCTGCAACTCCCATTCATTATCGCTTATCAGAACTGTATCATCCGCAAACAGCAGTATAGGCAGCTTCCACTCATTTCCCTCAGTTTTCAGCGATACACCAACATCCACTGCTCTTCCTAGTATTTATTTCATGACTCCATCCATATAATACAGTAAACAACCACGGGGACATCACACACCCCTGTTTCAACCCAACACTCATGGCAAAGAACTCGCTCTGCTCATTCTCCACACGTACTGCCGCCTTTGTACCCTCATACATGCTCTTCACTGCTTTCAGCAACTTGCCATCTACTCCATATATTCTAAGTACTTTCCACATACTTTCTCTATCCACTCTGTCATAGGCCTTCTCCAAGTCCAATTGGTTTTCATTTTGCTTAATAAATCAAATGGCATATTTGGTTCTAGCCTTTGCTCTTTTGTGAAGTTCAAATATAGGCCCCTGTGTGGGCTGACCTACCTCAAGCCAATGAGACCTAGCATCTCTGGAGGCCTGATATAGGTCAGATACATAATCTTGCCAACCTGGCTTATTGAATGAGGACTTACATTTGTGGCTATTAAAAATACTTTCCCCCGCTTTTGATAAAGAATCTATTATACTACAGTATTGTAAAATTTGATAATGTCCTTTCACTACATTTTGGATCCCTGCATTGTGCTACACCATTACCATCATATTGCACCCTATTTAATAAGTCTTTGGTTTTATCACAGTACATTTGGCACTCTTCATTTGAGATTACATTCCATGGAAATTTTGCCTTAATGCTATTGCTAGTTTCTGTTATTTCTGGTGCCTTATTAATTTGGATTGTTAATTCTATAGGTATGTGGTCTATCATCCGTAATGTTGTATCTAATGGCCATTTCTGAAATAGAGTCATGAAAGTCAGAGCTAGAGATTGCATGATCAAGCCACGACCTGGTCTCCCATGCTTCACTAACATATGTATAGCTATTTTCTGGAAGCAGGTTTTTGGAGGACAAAATTAAACCTTGCTCGTCACAAAACCTTAACATATGTTTAGCAACCATGGAACCACCCAACTCGTGAGGGGTAGCATTCCAATCACCTACCACTGAGTAACACTCTAATTCAGAAATTAGGCCACCAAGCTCCCCTAACCTTTCCAAATAATGTTCACACTCCTAGAGATGAACCCGATAATCCTGTTTGCCTTGTTACGAACGCCTATACACTGTTTTCTAGGCTTCAAATAATTGCAAACAAACACACCTAGATCTTTCTCACAGTCTGAGATTTCTCATTCCATATTAGCTAGTTTATAGTTTGCATTTGTATTCATCTTCCCTATCTTTAATACCTTGCATTTGTCAATGTTAAAATTCATTTGCCAATTTACTGACCATTCGTGTAAGGTATCTAGATCCCTTTGGAGGCACC